>PVJA010002363.1:8378-44413 GCA_004027025.1 Myocastor coypus
AAAAAAAAAAAAAAAAAATTGACTTCTGTCTGTCTGTCTCTCTTTTTTTTTTTGTTGTCTTTTTGAGACAGGGTCTCGCTGTATAGTTCAGGCTGGCCTTGAGCTCAGTTTTGTAGCCCAGGCTGGTCTCGAACTCTCACCGATCCTCCTGCCTCAGCCTCCTGAGTGCTGGGATTACAGGCGTGAGCCACCACGCCCGGCTCGCGCTCTCTCTCTCTCTCTCTTTCTTTTTTTCTTTCTTTCTTTCACAAAGTCTCACAATGTAGCCCAGGCAGGCCTTGAACTTGCAGTAATCCTTTTGCTTCAGCCTTCCTAGTGCTGAGATTACAGATGTACATCACCATGCTTAGCTTTAATCTTTTTTTAAAATTTATTTATTTATTTATTTTTCTTATTTCACAACCTTTGTTTATTCACTCATTTCCATGGCTGGCTCAGCCCACCCCGAGGGCAGGGCCAGAGCAGCATGTGGTGCCGGGGATTGAACTGCGGTCCCCGAAGCCGCCCAAGCTCTCCCAAGCAGGCGCACTAGACCACTGAGCCATCCTGCCGGGCCCCCTAGCTTTAATCTTTGAATATAAGTAATCCCAGCTGACCAGATGTCTGGCTTTATGTCTCTACCCGTATTAAAAATGCATCCATTTCACCTCTTGGTCTTACATGACCTTTGTGTCACACCTCACAGGTTCTGAGACTGGGTTGATAGGTCATGTCAACATTTTTTTTTTTTTTTTTTTTTTTGGTGGGACCAGGGTTCGAACTCACGACCTTGCACTTGCCCAGCAGGCACTTGTGCCTCGGAGCTATCTCGCCAGCCCCAATGTCAACATTTATTCGATACTTCTTCCTTTTTTGTTTTGATTTCTGAGACAGTCTTGCTGTGTAGGCTGGCCTTTGGCTCTCTCTGTAGTGCAGGCTGGCTGCAAACAGCAGTCCTCTTGCCCAGCCTCCTGGTGTAGGGATTATGGGCAGGTGCCCCTTGCCACCACTCCCTGTTGCACCTTGTGGTTTTTCTTTCCTTTTGGCTTAAGGGTGTGACTTGTCTATGCAACTTCATGTAGCATGCAAGTCATTGTCAATTTTTTGGGGGCTGTTTCCAAGATATTTGAAGGCTTGTTTGAATATTCTAGTTTAGTCTTCTTTGGAAGTGAAAAGAATCTCAGTGAAATTGTCAGTAATCTACAGCTGGTTTTTTTCACCTTGTTACTCAAGTTAAAGTTACCGAGAGGGCCGGTGAGATGGTTCAGTGGTCTAAAGCACCTGCCTAGGACCTAGGAAAGCTTAAGCAACCTCTGAGACTGTGGTTCGACACCACCTGCTGTGCCAGCCCCACCTCCAGGGCAGGCTGAGTGGGCTATTAAAAAAAAAGTTACCTGGAGTAGGGTTGTGGTGGCTCACAACTGTAATGCAGCATTCAGGAGGCTGAGGCAGGAGGATTGCTGTGTGTTTGAGACCTCTGCATAAGGAGTTCAAGACCAGTCTGCATTACATAATGAGACCCTGTCTCAAAAACAAAAACAAAAAGTCAGTCTGGGAGTACTTTGTGTTTTTTGTTTTGTTTTTATCTTTTTGAGACAGGGTCTCGCTGTGCAGTTCAGGCTGGCCTTGAGCTCACTTTTATAGCCCACGCTGGTCTCAAACTCGCACTGATCCTTCTGCGTCAGCCTCCCAAGTGCTGGGATTACAAGTGTGTGCCACCATGCCTGGCTAGTCTGGGAGTACTAATTAAGGTTCCAAAGAAGTTTCTCCTGCTGTGACAGTGCCTTTCAGAATTCCTGTCCTCACTATTAGCTCTCAGGCTTTGCTTCTAGGGCCTGGGCCTTACCGTTAAGCGTTCTTTCTGGCTGAGTCATAGTATCACTGCTAGTCTGGAGGGTTGCTTGCTTGTTTTATGTGTAATTTCTTTTTGTTCTTGCAGGGAATGGGGCTTGTGATTGCTCAGGCTTTATCTGAATATAACAGGTAAATACACCTTTTTCTGTAGAATGGTTTAGTGGGCAGCCAACTTGTTAGGATTCTTGGGTAGAAATCTCTGACCCACCCCAAGTGTTCAGAAGTATAGATGCATGCAGGTATATTTGCAGTAGCTCAACTGATGGCATTAGCAGGGGTGTTTTTAACACCATGGAAAAGTAGCCACCAGGTTGTATGCATCTTTAAGCAGTCAGACACATTCTTTTGCAGACTTTGATATTTTATTGCAAAATATTTTAACCATATTTCTAGCTATAAGCCAGCTTTTCCTGTTTAGCCCAATTACATTTCCTACATATAAAAAGCTCACAGAGCACCAATTTTTTCTCTTAATTAATTAATTTATTTGAAACATAGTCTCACTGGGTAGTGTAGGCTGGCCTTGAACTCTGTGTGGCCCAGACTGACCTCAAACTCAGCATCCTAGTGCCTCAGCTTCCCAAGCAACTAAGATTACATGCCTGGCTACCCCTTTTTACTTTTTAAGAGTACAAATAGCTGAATGTGGTGGTGCATGTCTATAATCCCAGCACTGAGGAGGCTGAGGCAAGAGGATTGCAAGTTTGAGGCCAATTCTGGCAATTTAACAGGACCTTTTCTCAAAAGTAAAATAAAAAGGGCTGAGGCTTTTTGGTCTTGGCGGCACAAGCGAGATGATGAAGGGAACATCATCCTTTGGAAAGTGTTGTAACAAGACACAGCTGTGGCTCTAAGGCCTACACCTTCAGAAGTTGACTTGTGGCAAATGTGGCTATCCTGCCAAGAGCAAGAGCAAGTATAACTGGAGTGCAAAGGCTAAAAGGCGAAATACCGCCGGAGCTGGTCGAATGAGACACCTAAGAATTGTATATTGCAGATTCAAGCATGGATTCCGTGAAGGAATGGCACCTCGACCCGAAAGAGCAGCTGCTCCAGCATCAAGTTCATCTTGAGAATTGCAGCAATCACTCAAAATAAATGCTTTGGTTTTAAAAGATAGAAGGGGAGGCGAAGACATAGTTCAGTGAAAGAGTGCTTGCTGAGCAAGTACAGGGCATAGATTTCATGGTATGTCTCACCAAGGAAAAGGGACAGGAGGAACTGGGGATATGGTTTAGTTATAGAGCACTTAGTATGCTCAGCAACACAAAAATAAGTTGAAAACATTGTTTTTTCTTTTCCTTTTGTCCGGGGGATTGAACCCAAGGTCTTATTTATGGTAAGCATATGCCTTAATATGTAACTCCAACCTCTCAACTAATTTCTTATTAGTAATTAATCTTGGTTTCCCAGGTTTCTAATTTCCATAGGGGCTGTCTTCATTGATGCTTTTCTTCTAGATAAGTATTGAGAGGGATGTGGTGTTCTTTGAATGGAAATGACAAATATCTTTAAACTTGGAAAAGAGCAGGCACTTTCTCTTCCTCTCTGAACTTTCATTGTACATAATTAGGTTATGGGACTTTATTTTATTTATTTATTTATTTATTTATTTTTTTGTCGGACCAGGGTTCGAACTCACGACCTTGCACTTGCCCAGCAGGCACTTGTGCCTCGGAGCTATCTCCCCAGCCCCTGGTTATGGGACTTTAAATCTGTTCCATTTTTACAAATGTTTTAGTTCTCTGATTTTCCTTCAAAAACAAACAAGATTTTTACTGTTACAGCCTTAAAGCAGTTTCACTGTCATGCTTTTCAAGTAAGTCTGTTTGGGAAATAAATGGTTCAGCCATATGTTTTACACTTTGCAGCTTGCTTTCTAAGTCTCTTCCCAAATTGGCCTGACATTTTAGTGCACTGTGCCTCAAGAGCAGAGGTGCCCGTGAGATTGCAGGAAAATTTCCAGGCTGGATGGTTATAACACTTCGGTTCTGAGTCAGGGATTTCTTACAGTGCCCTCTTCTGATTACCTAGATGTCAGAGGTAGAAACATACTTGCTAAGTAATCCTTAATGTAGTTCTCTTTGTTTAGACAGTATAAAGACAAGGAAGAAGAACATCAGAGTGGTTTTTTCTCTGCTTTAACAAATATGGTAAGTCCTGTGTGGTTTTTGTCCTGCTTAGAAATAAGGGAGGTCTGGGGCCCGGCAGGATGGCTCAGTGGTCTAAAGCGCCTGCTTGGGAAAGCTTGAGTGGCTTCAGGGACCACGGTTCGATCCCTGGCACCACATGCTGCACCAGCCCTGCCCTCGGGGCAGGCTGAGCCAGCCATAAAAATGAGTGAATAAACAAACAAAGGTTCTGAAACAAGAAAAAAAAAAAAAAAAAAAAAAAAAAAAAAAAAAAAAAAAAAAAAAAAAAAAAAAAAAAAAAAAAAAAAAAAAAAAAAAAAAAAAAAAAAAAGATAAATAAAATAAAAAATTCTTTAAAAAAAAAAAAAAAGAAATAAGGGAGGTCTGTGGGGAAGTAGTTCTGGGCTCACATGTTTAGGTGTTTGAGGGGATGGCCTGATGAGGGGAAGAAGGCTGTTCAGAGCATGTGTTTTGGGGAACTGTGTCTTTAGCAAGTTCCAAGACCATATAAAATGGGGGGGGGTGGCTTTTTAGTTTCTCTGGGACTGATTTTTTTCCTTCAAATTGCTACAAGCCAGAATGCTACCCCTCCTCCCAAGACAGGGCCTCACTCTGTAATTTAGGTTGGCCTTGAACTCACTGTGTAGCTCAGGCTGGCCTCAAACTCATAGTGCTCCTATGTCAGCCTCCCAGGCTGGAATTATAGTTGTGTGCTACCAAGCCCAGCTCAGAATTCTGCCTTCTGGAAAGCTGGCTCTGGTTAGACTCTAACCCTGTGGAATACGAGTCCTGCCCTTAGTGCTGTGTCATTGTCTACTGTGCCCGTAGACCTGCAGGAGCTAGTGCTGGAGCTCAAGGCTTACGTGCTTGATCTAGGCTGTTTCTTTAAAGAATTGGGGTCTGGGGCTGGGGACTTAGCTTGGGGGCCTAAGTGCCTGTCTGGGAAGCACAGGAACTCTGGTTTGATCCCCAGTTCTATGGTGGTGCATACCTGTAATCCTAGTGCTAGGGAAGCTAAGATAGGAGGACCTCTATGTGTCCAAGCTGCATAGTAAGACCCTGTGCCACATAAATAAGATTAAAAGAAAGAAAGAAAGAAAAAGGGCCAGGTGTGGTGGTGCACACCTGAAATCCTAGCACTTGGGAGACTGAGGCAGGAGGATCATTGCGAGTTCGAGACCAGCCTGGGCTACAAACTGAGTAAAAAGATTCCAGAGCAAGGTTTTTCAATTTTAGTAGCAGTGACATTTAGGGTCAGATAAGTATTCAGTCCTAGAGCAAGACAGTTTCTGAGTTTATTGCAAGATACAAGTGCCATCTCTCCTCTCTGCCCAGAAAAGCAGTTTTCCCCCTAAATCCTTTCCTCTTTGCCTCTGTAAGTCTGCTCTCAGGAAAGAACCTGACAGGGTTCAGTCTTTACCTCTGAGGTACAAATGAGTGGTATCTTTGGCTAGAGACACATGAACCAGATAGGTGTGGCATTAGGGACTAAACTCAGACTTCAGCCCTGAGCCACAACTCCACTTCACTTTGAGACAAGGGTCTTGCTAAATTGCCCATGCAGAGCTGGAATGTGCTGATCCTCCTCCCTCAGTGGGGCTGACAGGCGTATGCCACCACTACCGAGAGAGGAATTTTATATGGGCATTGATTACACAGCTTAAGATATAGTTGCATTGTTTCAGGATTTTTTTTTTTTTTTTTTTTTTTTTTTTGCAGGACCGGGGTTTGAACTCATGACCTTGCACTTGCCAGGCAGGCACTTGTACAATGGAGCTATCTCCCTGGCCCCTTGTTTCAGGATTTTTTTTTTTTTTAATTATTTATTTATTTATTTTCTTGTTTCAGAACTTTTGTCTGTTTGTTTATTTATTTTTATGGCTGGCTCAGCCTGCCCTGAGGGCAGGACTGGTGCAGCATGTGGTGCCAGGGATCAAACCGTGGTCCCTGCAGCCACCTGCAGGTGCTTTAGACCACTGAGCCATCCTGCCAGGCCCTGTTTCAGGATTTTTAACTTAAATCAGGTTTTGTGCCAAACAAAATGAAGTTCCATTGTTTAGGCATTTGAAAGTAGAGTGGAAACTATTTCTAAGGGGTAGGCGTCTCTTGGGGCCACTGACATACATGTTATAGGCACCTTACAGTCTTTACTTACTTGTCTGCCCTGACAAAGGACAGAAACTAAAGGCTGTTATCTCAAAGAGGAACCTAGCATAGCTCTGGTATGAAACTCAGATGTTCCTCTGAAGACAGCTTTAGTTGGATGAAGCTGCTGGCCTTCTGTGATGGTCAGTATGAGCTCATTTTGGACTGCAAAGCAGCAGCTTCCAGGCAAGGTACAGTGGGGAGGGTTTGCTGCTCAGGTCCAGTGGTTGTCTGTGAACAAACAGGTGCTGGAAGGAGGGCTGGACAAAGGTGCTGGGGTTTGTTTCTTTGAAGCTCCTCTAAAGTGATGGTGCTTCAGTGATGTTTTCTTAATTTTATTAGAGTCTCTTAGGATTTTCAAAGTGGGCTGATTTAGGTGTGTGTGGCTGTTGGTTCAGAGTTTTTTTTTTTTGTCTTTTTGAGACAGGGTCTCGCTATGCAGTTGAGGCTGGTCCTGAGCTCACTTTTGTAGCCCAGGCTGGTCTCGAACTCGCACCAATCCTCCTGCCTCAGCCTCCCGAGTGCTGGGATTATAGGCATGCGCCACCACGCCCAGCTGGTTCAGAGTTTTTAAAATTTCCTCCTGTGTTGTTTTACATTGATGAAAGGCTTTATAGGTTCCAGGAGCCGTGGCACATGGCTGTAGTGCAGCACTGAGAGGCAGTGGCAGCGGCAGGAAGATGGCAGTTTTGAGCACATTTGAGATCTCAAAATAAAACACTGGAGAAAGGCCTAGGGGGAAAAAAAAAGTCTGCGAATGTAGCTTGGTGCCAAGTTACTGGATTTAATCTGGGGGGTGGGGTGGGGGGTGGGGGAACGGTTTCAGAGGCGCAGAGCTTTCAAGTCTTCCTTCATCATAACATCTGCAATTCTCCTTTTCTCCATAGGTGGGCAGCATGTTCATAGCAGATGCCCATGAGAAAATCTCAGTACAGTAAGTGCTTGATATTCTAGGAGTGATTCGGACTTCAGTGTGAGCTCCCTTGGTGGACCTGAAAGTGTGCACTGTTACTTTTGCATACTGTCTTGCAGAGTCAGACTTTTTTTAGTGATGACAGCAAATGTTCCTTGGGTTTTAAGCAGTAACAGACTCGTAGAAATCTCTGGTTCAGTGTTTCCACAGCCCCAAGAAACTGATAAACTGTTTCCGACTTTCTCAAGAAAGAAATGGGGGAGCACTGAGTATCTGAACCAGATCGAGGTTTAACTGGACTGGAGTGGGAGGGAGACAGTGAATGGAGCGGAGGAGAAAGCTCTGGGGACTTGGTCTTCTCACCTTACACCTCTGTGTCTACCTTATGGGAAGTCCATGGGAACATCAGAAACTCAAGGAAGTGAGCGCAGCCATGCTGTAAACTTACCTTGACAGTTAGTGTTTCAATGCCTTGGCTATTGGAACCTTCCAGTTTGTTCTCTTTTCCTTTAGAACCAATGAGGCCATTCTTCTGGCACTTTACGAAGCTGTTCATTTGAATCGCAACTTCATCACCGTGCTAGCTCAGGTTGGTTGCATTATGAACCCCAACCTATTTTTATTCCTGAGTGTTGTCCAGATTCATTCAGTTAAAAAGCACCCCTGGAGGCCGGGCAAATAGCTCCGTGGCACAAGTGCCTGCCAGGCAAGTGCAAGGTTGTGAGTTTGAACCCTGGTCTCGCCAAAAAAAAAAGCCCCCTGGTCATAGCTGTTTAAACTCTACTTTGCATTGGTAAGTGGTAGCAAGAGTAATACCATGACAGAAAGTCTCAACTAAATTGACCTCAGCTGAGGTTCTGCATGACCTGCAAAGTTGCCTGGTTTTGGGAACCCCACAGACTTGCTGCTATTTCATTTTCTGACTAGAAAGGCCCAGTATTATCTTTGGTTTTTAAATTAATTAATTACATTTTTGAGAGAGAGTGTCACTGTGTGTTCAGGCTGGCTGGTTGGGAATGCAGTTGTGCACACCACCCCAGGCAAGGGCAGCTCTTTTTAATCTCCCCTGACTTACTGCTTTACCAGTGGTTTACCACCTTCACCTCTTCTTTTTTTTTTTTTTTTTTGTCTTTTTGAGACAGGGTCTCCTTATGTAGTTCAGGTTGGCCTTAACCTCACTTTTGTAGCCCAGGCTGGTCTCGAACTTGCACTGATCCTCCTGCCTCAGCCTCCCAAGTGCTGGGTACCTCTTCTTTAAAACTCAGTTATGGGGGCCAGTGAGATGGCTCAGCGGTCTAAAGTGCCTTCTTAGGCAAACTTAGGCAACTACGGGGACTGTGTTTCACCACATGCTGTGCTAGCCCCAACCCTAGGGTAGGCTGAGCTGGCCATAACATACATATATAAATAAATAAAGTTAACAAACAACAACAGCAAAACTCAGTTATGGAGTAGGAGGGAAAGAATTGAAATATGTTATATGCATGTACCAACTCCCCAAAATAAACAATGATATCATGTACTGGAAACATAGACTAATAAAAATTTAAAATCTTAAAACCAGTTAAGGAATTTGGAAAAAAGATGAGGCAGAGTGAAAAGTAGATAACCCTCGTATGTTAGCAATTGTGAAAACTGTTAAGTATCCATCAAAGTATATTCCAAAGCAGCACACTGCTTTTAAAAAAACATGACCTTAGCTTTTGGTTAAAACTCAGTGGATTCCACAGACATCTGGCCTTTGAGTGTTGGGGGGGAAGCATAAGCAGACTTTCCTTGAAAAGAAACATATAAACATATTTTAGGGGCCTGGCAGGATGGCTCAGTGGTCTAAAGCGCCTGCTTAGGAAAGCTTGAGCAGCTGCAGGGACCGTGGTTCCATCCCTGGCACCACATGCTGTGTCAGCCCTGCCCTCAGGCCATAAAAATAAATAAACAAAAGTTCTGAAACAAGAAAAAAAAACAAAAAAAGGACATAAATAAATAAATAAATAAATATACTTAAAATATTTTAAACAGTCTGGCTTTGGAAAAAACTATCAATTTTGTAAAGCTAGCTTTCATGAACTTGAGTTCTTGGCCTGCTTTATTTTTTTTTTTTTTTTTTTTTTTTTTTTTTTTTGTGGGACCAGGATTCGAACTCACGACCTTGCACTTGCCCAGCAGGCACTTGTGCCTCGGAGCTATCTCCCCAGCCCCTCTTGGCCTGCTTTAGCACCCCTCTATGCCAGCCTGATAGGCTACCCTTCAGGCATGTGATGCAGCATTGATATTCTCTGTCTTCTTGCTTTCTGTCTAGCCATACCCTGGAGAGGATATTTTTTTACTTCTCTGCAAATTGGTATGATAAAGGAAGTGATGGTCTGTTTTCAGCTGTAATTCCACAGGGATTTGGAAAGCAGAAAGGCATACATAAAAATAAATGCCAGAGCACACACCTGTAATTCCAGCACTTGGGACACGAAGGCAGGAAGATCAGTGAGTGTGAGGGCAGCCTGGGCTACATAGTGAAGTGCTGTCTCAAAAAACCAAAAAGAAAAAAAAAAAAAAAAACAAACCAAAAAGAGGGCTGACCTGACAGCTCAGTGGACTAAAGTGCCTGCTTTGGCAGAGTGCAGCAGCCAGGCTTCCATCCCTGGAGGATGTGACATGCAGGGCCCACCCCCAGGGCGTGCTGAGGTGGTGATTGAGATTGGGCGTGGTGGCAGTGCCTGTAGTCCCTGCACTTGGGAGGCTGAAAACAGGAGAATCACTAGGGTCCAGTCTATGCAGTGAGACCCTGATCACCCTATAGACCCTGACTTAACTATAGAAAACAAAACAAAAAGAAAAGAAAAGAAAAGAATAATAAAAAGAGGCTATAACTCATTTGCATAAATAAATAAAGAAAGAAAGAAAGAAAGAAAGAAAGAAAGAAAGAAAGAAAGTAAGTTGCTCTCAGTTCGATTCTGCAAAGTTGATGTGGCAGGGATGGCCCAAGGACAGTCATGTACAGGGGGGTCATCTGTTTCTGTCCTAATAGGTGTCTTTCTGTTTGTTTGTTGATGTTGCCATCCCACACAGGGTTGTCTGTTGTAGAGCAGAAAGACTTTTTTTTTTTTTTTTTTTTTTTTTTTTTTTTTGTGGGACCAGGGTTCGAACTCACGACCTTGCACTTGCCCAGCAGGCACTTGTGCCTCGGAGCTATCTCCCCAGCCCCCTAGAGCAGAAAGACTTTTTAAGCTCACCTGTATCTGTTAATTGTGTGGTCAGTAGAGGGGTCTATAGATAGGTGGGTCTTTGTTCTGATAGGACCGCAAATGCCCACTTTTTGTGTAAAATCATCTAATTTACTTTTTTTTTTTATTAACATGATTCTGCAGAAACTTAGATGATGGCAGCCTAGTTGCTTAAAGAAAACTCAGAGCTTTTGAGAGATCTGCAAGCAGTGGTAGTCATCAGGGATTCATGGGAACTAATTGTAGGAGTTCCTTCCTGAAGAGGGCACAGTCTAGTTATAAGACCAGGGATATCTTGAGGATGGGCAGCCGGACATGGTCAGGGAGAGCTGGATTTTATTTTTGTAGCCATCTGTGTCCTCTTTCAGAGTCATCCAGAAATGGGCTTGGTGACAACCCCGGTCACTCCTACTCCTACAACGCCAGTCACACCGCTTGGGACCACACCGCCGTCCTCTGATGGTGAGCGTAGCACACATCTGCCTTCTAGACTGATACTGTCTTAGAGCTTTAGGGTGAGCACAGCTGTACAGAGCAAAAAGCACAATTGCAATTCCTTCAGTTAAGAAACTTGTCTCTAGCTGGGTAGGGGTGGAGGGCCTGTAGTCCCAGAGAGCCTAAGATGGCAAGATCAGAGCTCAGGAGTTTGAGTCCAGTTTGGGAAACATAGCAAGATGCTGTCTCAGAAAACAAAAGCAAAGCTAAAAAAAAAACCAAACAAGAAGAAACAAAATTTGTTTGTATGTAGTGCTGTCATTCAGGGCTCCTGAAGTTCCAAGGAAAACTGGAAAAGAGCCAGGCTGGGGAGATAGCTCTGTGGCGCAAGTGCCTGCCTGGCAAGTACAAGGTCATAAGTTTGAACCCTGGTTCTGAAAAAAGAAAAAAGTGCCAGGTGTGGTGGCATGCTTTTGTAATCCCAGTACTTGGGAGGCCAAGGCAGGAGGATTGCTGCAAATTTGAGGCCAACAGGGGCTACAAAATGAGTTCAAAGTCAGCCTGATCTGAAAAAAACAACAATAAAAACCAAACCAAGCCAAAAAACGCCAATATACCTTTAGCCTCAGGGAATGGTCTTAGAATCATGGATGCACTATCTGACAGGGCTTTCAGAATCCAGCAGTGTGTGTTCTGCTGATCTTGGTTCTTGTGCTGCTCAAATCAAGTATTTTATGAAAGAATACCATCTTTGCAACTGTCTGCAATATATGTGCAATAATGATTTGAAAGATGAGGGAAGTGAGACTGGCGAAGTAGTGTAGTGAGAGTAGTGGGTAGGGAGGTATGCAGAACAGGGACCTCGTCTGTGCTGCGTAGCAGTCTGGTCAGCACAGGCCTGTTACGGTGATTGCTTAATAAGTACTTGTTGACCAAATAAATGAGTGAGTGAATTCACTTGCTATTTATTATATGTCAGCCGATGCTCCTAGGTGGAAATGACAGGCTTTCAGTGTATTTTAATTAGGAATTTGGTAGGTATTTAAGACTTTGTCCCATAAAACAACACATAAATTTTATAAATCTTATGGCAGGAATGTAAGAAAAGGATAGCAGAAGGTAAGTTACCTTTATCTGGGTGTGGTGATGCCTTGATTCTAGCAGCTGGAAGGCTGATACAGGAAGAGTACTGAGTTCAAGGCCAGCCTGGGCTACATGATGAGCCCTCAACAAAACAAGTTAAAAGAGAACTGGGTGTGGTGGCACATGCCTGTAGTCCCAGCATCCTACCTCTCAGAGGGAGCCTGAAGTAGGATGTTTGGTACAAGTTTGAGGCCAGCCTGAACTTCAGAGTGAGAGCTTGTCTTTCTTTCTTTCTTTTTTTTTCACAGTTTCATAAAGGTCTATTTCATTATTGGTGGGTAGCTCTTTTTGTAACAGTTAAATACATTTAAATAATGTATAGGTGACTGCATGACTGCACCATTGGTAACTAGATAATGAATTCAACTAGAAACCAACTAATAAGGTAATTGTCTAAATATTTAAAATACAGCTCTTGTTTAGATCATCCTGTTTATCACCTTCTTGAAGAGAAAAAAAAAGCCTGCTGGTCAAAATGGAGACATATTAAGGCCAAATCTGATATCCATTGCCAGAGGTTTCTTTCAGCTGGATTAAGCCTCCAATTCGAGGGCAAGCCCAAGCTGTGGCCTCCAGCATTGATGCTCTTCCCATCTACCAGGGCGGACAGTGTAAGCTTCACACCAGGCCTCAGAGTCTGAGTGTAACCCACTCCAATTAAACTAGAGTTGTTGACTTTTGCAGAAATGGAGGCAGTGGGATCCAACTGATATTTAGCTGCAATGCCAAAACGAGTGCTGTTGGTACCTGAGGTCCAAGCAAGGTTTACTGAAGTGTCAAGATCTTCACATACTTTCTGATATATTGAGCCTCCAAATTCTGTTCCATTGGGCCCGGTGGGATGGCTCAGTGGTCTAAAGCGCCTGCTTGGGAAAGCTTGGGTGGCTTCAGGGACCGCGGTTCGATCCCCGGCACCACATGCTGCGCCAGCCCTGCCCTCGGGGCGGGCTGAGCCGGCCATAAAAATGAATGAATAAACAAATAAAGGTTCTGAAACAAATTCTGTTCCATCATTGACATTAGTGTGTAGCTGGAAGTCCCCAGTCCTGTAGCCCACTGTAAAGTTATTCCTTGTCAGCTTTGATTTGGCACTGTCAAAGGTCATCTGGTACCCAGCAAGCCAGCCCTCATAACCGAAGACAGCAGATCTATGGATTGCAGGTCCAGCAAAATCAAAATCAACATCACAACCAAGGTTTATACACTCCCTCTTATAAGAGGACTTGATTTTACCACTTTTATTTCCCGTGTTTGGTGAGAAGGTAGTATCAAATGTCAGTTTCAAACCTTGACAAATCTGATCTTCAATTGCAATTTCTGTTCCCAGACTGTTATCAGTGTTCCACTTCTCTGTGAAAGTCAAGCCATACTCACACCATTTATATTTGGTCTCCAAGGTCCCAGTAACTTTACCAGTATCTGTGTTAGATGAACCAGATGTTGAGAATTCCACACCACTGTGTGACTTTGTTTTCACATCCAGTTTCACCAACCCAAAGCCAAATCCTTTGTTGAAAATATCTCTGGCAGCTTTGCCAAGGTCCGCGTATGATGGAGGAATACACATCGGCCACGCACAAGTCTGCCCGTAGGTTGCCATGGAGAGATCGCTGGAGGAGGTGGCCTGGTGGTCTCCTGAGGGCGCTGCCGCCGCTCGGCTCACTCCTCTTTCTTTCTTTCTTCCTTCCTTCCTTTCTTTCTTTCTTTCTGTCTTTTTGAGACAAGGTCTCGCTATGCAGTTTAGGCTGGCCTTGAGCTCACTTTTGTAGCCCAGGCTGGTCTTGAATTCACACCAATCCTCCTGCCTCAGCCTCCTGAGTGCTGAGATTATAGGCATGTGCTACTATGCCTATATGCTGGCTAGCTCAGTGCCTGCGTTTGCTAAGCTTGCCTAAGTGGGTGCTTTAGTCCACTGAGCTATCTCCTTGCCCCCCCACCATTGACCCTGTTTTGCATAAGCAGAATAGGAAGCCCAACTTTGATCTTCTCCGTATCTTTCCTTCTTGCTTTTTTTTTTTTCTTTGAGAAAGGTTCTTGCTGTGTAGTCTAGGCTGGCCTTGAACTCACTGTGAGTACATGCTGGTCCCCAGATGGGCATCACTACCCTTGGTCTCCCTCCTGTTTGTATGTAGAATAGCCTTCTTTGTTCTATTTCTTTCCCTTAATTTTTTTTTTTTTTTTTTTCCAGTACCAGGGATTGAGCTCAGTGTTACTGTTTATACTTTTTTTTTTTTTGAGACAAGCTCTGACTGAAGTCCAGGATGACCTTGGACACAGTGATTTCTCCTGGCTCATCCTGAGTGCTGAGATTAGATTATAGATATGTGTTACTATACCTGGATGGTTTTACTGTGTTGTTATTATTGTTATTATTAAAAGATTTAGGGTTCAAACCCAGAGCATTTGCACTGTGCTGCATTCCTACCCCATTTTTGTTCTTATTTTGAGACAGGATCTCACTGTCACCGGTTAGGCTCAGACTTGCTATCCTCCTGCCTCAGTCTCCCAGCGTACTGGATGTGTGCTATAGCCAGCTGTTATTCTTCTAAGCGTGTGGTATTGGGCATCAGGTTTGACCTCATGCTGTCTATCACTGTGCTATATCCTCAGCCTATAAATTTTCATATAAAACTATGGCATAAGCATTTTAAGGCAGTTTAAGCTATATAAGGAACTATGGCAAAGAAATGCCATAGATGTGTATTCAGATCCATGGCAGCAAACTGGATCTTCTTAGAATTGAAAGCCAAATTCCAAAATATCTTAATGAGAAGGAGCTAGTAGTGAGGATTGCCTCCTTGTCTGTTTATTCAGGTCATTAGATAAGCCAATGGAAATACTGTACTTTCTCTTTAAGGATGAAACTTGCCTGGTTGCCATGGATATGGAAAGCCATATATAAATATATACCTCATTTCCATGTGATGTCGGGGTTTGGATGCTTTGGAGAACTGCCTTTCAAACTGTTCATTGTGAACACTTCCACCCACACACTTGATTATGCAATGGCAGGATTTGTGCTTACTTACCTACAGCCAGTGAGATTTTATTTTTTCTAGTGGGAAGATCAAGTCATCCCACTTTCAGATGACTTTTTTTTGACAAAAGCTGCTGGGAAGAATTATGAAGCCTGAGATCAAGGAATAATAATACTTTCTTTGGAAGGAGATTTATTTAAATTTGTGAGGGATTTTATTCTGTCCTTTTTTTCTCATAACTCGTTTCTTTTCTGTAGGTATCCTAAGTGTACAACCTTATTTTTAATTTTTGAATTTTAAATCATGCTATTGCTCAGTAGCCTGGTTATATTTATATTTTATTTATTTATTTTTTTCTTGTTTCAAAACCTTTATTTGTTTATTCACTCATTTTTATGGCCAGCTCAGCCCGCCCCGAGGACAAGGCTGGCGCAGCATGTGGTGCCGGGGATCGAACCGCGGTCCCTGCAGCCGCCTAAGCCCTCCCAAGGAGGCGCTCTAGACCACTGAGCCATCCCGACGGGCCCCTATATTTATATTTTTAAATTTTTTTATTTTTTATTTTTGCAGTACCAGGGATTGAACTCAGGCCCTTATTCTAGCTTATTCTACTGAGCTATCTCTCCAGCCCCTAACCCAGTTGTATTTAAAGGTATGTCACTGGAACTATTATTTTTAAAAGCCAGCAGTTTAGCTGTAACATTTGTTCTCAGCTCAGACTTGACATTTGACAACTCCGCCTTAGCATGAGAGGACTTTGGTAAACTAAAAATACATGCACTTCTATATTTCTCCACATTATATAAGATAGTTTCCCAGTTACTGCTGTGTGTGAGTGGGAGAGAAGTTCCACTTACCAGGGTGCGCTGGTCTTTGTGCTGAACAAGGCATGCTAACAGTCTCTGAGCTTCGAAAGAGGCTGTGGTTTGAAAAGGCCATGTCAGCCATTAACCCATAGCATGAGTTAAGCCCTTCTAGTATTGCAGCATGAAAGTACATTTATCTTTTATTAGTTCTTAAGGACCAAACTGTAGGGAAAGAGCTAAGAAGTGAGCTTGTTAATTTCTTCCCGTAAGGCTTTTTGCTGTGCTTGCTATGTAATACGGACCTACAATATACAGATATTTCCCATTGTTAATAAACATTCACAACATACATCGTAATAACTCCAGAGGGATCCATTATGGTTATGAATACACATTATGAATAATATCCCAGACTCAGCTGAGTGTTCAGCTATAGATTCTCCAGCTCGTCTGGGGTATCATGCGCTCCTTTGGTTTATATGTCCTATCTTAGTGTAAAAGCACTGACCAAGATGACTAAATATAATTTAAAGTCTTAGACTTCCAGGAAGCACATGCTGGATCTGTTCTGTGTGGGTCAGTAGTCCCTTATTGTTTACTGCAAGTGTGCCTCGGAGAGTAAGAATTAGGAGATCTCTCTTAGAAACAGCAGCTGGATGTATTTACCCTGGATCTGGGCTGTCCCCATTGATGTCTTTCTGTCTTCCTGTTGCAGTCTCGTTTTACTTTTCAGATTCCAATTCTGGGGGTAAGGGATTAAGGGGCAGAATTTAACTTTTGCCTCATTTAGCTTGGGTACCTCTAGCCAAGTAGTGTAATACAGCTCAGTGGTCGAACCCTTTTCCTCATATACCTGAGGCCCTGGTTTCAAGGCCCAGCATGGTGAAACAAAGTATAATTTGTATCTTTGGCACTTCTAATGAAGGCTTGTTGTCAAATTTAAGGAAGAGTTCTCCTTATTAGGAAGGACTCATCAAAGCAAAGTTCATTTATATTCAATAAGATCTTTTGTGTGTGTGTGTGTGTGTGTGTGTGTGTGTGTGTGTGTGTGTGTGTGAGACACTATGCAGCTCCAACTCATAGTGATCCTCCTGTTTCCTGCCTTCCAAGTTCTGGGATTACAGGTGTGCACCACTGTGCCCAGACTCCGTTGATGGCTCAGCAGTGCTGAGTGGGCAGCATGGCAGGCAGGGCCAAGGAATCACCTCTGGCCACTGTGCTTCCCTAAGCAAGTGCTTAGTATGCTGGTCCTTCAATGTGATCTGTCTGTCCGTCTGTCTGTCCGTCCGTCTGTCCATCTATCTATCTATCTATCTATCTATCTATCATCTATTTTTTTTTAGGTAAGAAACACTGTATCTTTAAGAAGGGCCCTCCTGAGCCCTTTTGGAGTTACTTGGGGTTGGAAGTGGCATCTGATGTACCTTCTGAGGATTTTGGGTGGTAAACACTGTTCCTAGAGACGGACCCTACCTAGAAAAGATTGTTGACTGTAGTCTGGGAAGTAGGAAGGGCTCTAGATGCTTAGGAAGAGTAGATAAAGGTTTATGGTAAGTGCCTGGTCCTCCCTCTGTTGTGGAAAACGCTTATTTAGTCATTTTCTGGCCTGCTGGCAAATTGACTATGTGGGTAGGAGTGTTAGATGGAAATATGTGATGGGCTAAGCACATTTTATCTTTTCTCTTCCAGTTATAAGTTCTGTGGAACTCCCGCTGGATGCAGATGTACAGACCAGTAACCTACTGATCACTTTCTTAAAGTATAGCTCAATTGTCATGCAAGATACCAAAGGTAAGGTGTGTTATTTGGGGCACAGGAAGTAGGTGTGGCAGGCAGCTAGAATAGAGAGGAGTATTAACATTTGAGGCTTTCACAGGATGAACTCTTGGGGCTTCCTATGCCAGGTCATGATTTCCCATTGCTAGATGGTGGTTAAGTAGTGTTACGAAAACCTGAAGATGGAGGGGAGTGTTCAGAAATGGAACAGGAAAAAATTTTGGTCTTTGCAAATGCTAGCAGTCTTCTTAGCAAATCTCTTGGGTATATGTGGACTTCTCTGTGTGGGAGTGGTGTTAGCACACTTTGGGGGACTCCTGTGGTGAGAATTAGAAGACTGTTGTGCAGTAGGAGAGGTGAGACGCAGAGGGACTGTGCTCCTTGATGCTGGAAGTAGAAGTGTTAGAACTCATCCTGGAAGAGCAGGGAGGAAGGAGGTGGAGGGGTTCAGTAGGGGAAATGGGTATTGAATTTAATCAATTTAATTTAATTCTGTGATAATGGGGATTGAGAAGGCCTTCATGTTGAGCTAAATCCCAAGCGAGCATCTCACTATGTAGTTTAGGCTAGCCTTCAACTTGCTGTGTAGCCCAGGCTGCCCTCAAACTGATGGCAATCCTCCTGCCTCAGTCTCTTAAATGCTGGGATTATGGGTGTGCGCTACCACTCCTGGCTGAAATGTGATCTTGCTTGTCTCTAAGTTGCTCAGGCTTGGTTCAAACCTTCGATTCTCTCCACTGAACTACTTCAGCCCTGATCTGGTGTTTTCCTCCAGTTCTTGTTTTGAGATAGGATCTTGCTGTATAGTTTAGTCTGGCCTTGAATTGTGTAGCCCATGCAGGCGTCAAACTGACAGACACCCTCCTGCTTCTGCCTCCTGCTTCCTGGGATTACAGTTGTGAGCCACTCTGCTAGCTTCTTGTCGTTCTCTGAAGTAGTTCTTGGATGTCTTGTTTCTTTCTTTCCTTTTTGAGGCAGTCACCATATTGTTGAGGCCGGCCTTGAGCTCACAGTGATCCTCTTGCCTCTTCCTCACAAGTGCTGGGATTATAGACGTGTGTTACCACACCTGCCTAGAAGTCTTTATGAGGAGTGTTTGTCTTTAGGAGGTGGGATAAAAATTTGGTGAATGGTGCTGCCTAGTCACCGCCAGGTAAAGGGCAACCTTAGAAAAACACGGTGATGGGTTCTCATCAACTTTGTGCCCTGGGTCTGGCAACTTGCACCTTCTTTTTTTTTATGTGTTTGGTACAGGGTCTACAGGGTCTCAATACATAGATGGGACTTGTAATGATTCTCCTCTTTGCAACCTCCCAAGCACTGGGATTGGAGGTGTGCACTGCCACACCCAGTCTCAGTCACTGTCTCAGCGCTTCTGAGGTAGGTCTGGCATGGCATAGTGGGTTCCCCAGCTGCTGTGCTCTGCCCAAGCAGGTGCTTTAGTCCACTGAGCAATCTGGCTGGCTCTTTGTACCTTCTGATTCTTCTCCAAAGTCCAAATGGTCATAAAAGGTATCTTAGTTACTTTATTATTACCGAGACACAGTACTTGACCCCTGTAGATTCAAGGAGAGGGGTTTACTTTAGCCTACGTTTTAGTTTTAGTTAGCTGGCCTGAAGGCAGGATGGCATGATGCAGGCATGTGGCAGAGGAAGCTGCTCAGGTAGGGCGAGCTGATGGGGGAGATGCGTCATTTTAACCCTGGCTCCAGTGTACTGCTTCGGACCAGACCCTCCTAGCAGCAAGCCAGCTCTGAGCCCTCTGCCTACCTATGAGTGTATGGAGCTCTTGAGGGGCATCTAGGTATGATCTAGCCAGAGATAAACATTTGGAATCAATGTAGGCAGCCCTGGCACCAAAAGTAAAGACATACATGAAGAAGGATTTCCATGACTGCTTCATAAAGTGCCAAGGATGATGGTGGGATGAGTGTGCTCAGAGCCAGGGCAGGTATCTTGAGGCAGGTTGGTGGCAGCATATCTTCTACTATAGTACATTTAAAAATGTAAACATTCATTGTAGGCTTTGATTATACTTCTTGTATGAGCCCAAAGAACTGTGTAGCTGTTACCCTGCTCCCCGCTTTGTGGTTCTGGGGATCAGCATACTGGGCATGTTAGTGAACCTTTTTTTAAGGTAGCAAAAATTGAAACCAGGGCCTTCTGCATGCTAGATGAGCGCTGTAGCACTAAGCCACATCCTAACCCTTTAAAAAATTCCTGTGAGCCCAGGTTTCACTGAGCCGCTCTGTAGTCTCGCACTGAACTCCTTCATGCTCTTCCTTATCACACTTGGCCTCTGTGGACACTTTCAGTAGCATTTTATTTGATACCTAAAGAGTAACTCAGTGGACTTCTCCCATTTAGAAGGATTTTATTTTCTAATTACACAGCAATCAGAGTATTACTTGTTAAACATTAAAACAGTCTAGCGACAGTTAGCTTGGAAGTAGAAGTCCTTTTTTAAAAATTTTTATTATTTATTTTGTCTTTTTGAGACAGGGTCTCACTGTGCAGTTCAGGCTGGCCTTGAGGTCACTTTTGTAGCCCAGGCTGGTCTCGAACTCGCACCGATCCTCCTGCCTCAGCCTCCTGAGTGCTGGGATTACAGGTGTATGCCACCATGCCTGGCTGAAGTCCTTTTTTTTTTTTTTTTTTTTAAAAGAGTGCTTGCTATGCATCTGCAGTTTATTCTACTTAAACAAAGCTTAAACCTTACACAATAGGAATTTATCCTGAGGAGAAATGACCATATGCAGCATTTTGCTTAAGTTCTATTTCTCCTGGCCTTGCTTTAAAATTGGCACCATGCTGCTTTCTGCTGCAGGTGACAAGAAGGGGAAGATGAGAGTAATGAAAGCTCCCAGGGGCTAGGCCTCAACGTCATCAGGCTTGCTGAGATTAAAAATATGGAATGCCTCACGAATTTTTGTGTCATCCTTGCACAAGGGCTGTGCTGATCTTCTCTGTATCATTCCAGTTTTAGTATATGTGCTGCCAAAGCGAGCACCAGAAGTCCTTTCTACTCAGTTCTTCAAAGTTAATCACTTTTAGTGTGTTGGCATGTACAGTGTTCTTTCCTTTAGGCTTCTTTAACAGGTATGCAGGTACACACCAGTAATCCTAGCAGTATGGAAGGCTGAGGCCGAAGTGTTGAAAATTTGAACCCAAATAAACCAAATTAGTGGGGCTGGGGAGATAGCTCTGTGGCACAAGTGCCTGCCTGGCAAGTGCAAGGTCGTGAGTTTGAACCTCAGTCCCACCAAAAAAAAAAAAAAAAAAAACCAAATTAGTGACTTAGTGAGGCCCTGTCCCACCTCCTCCAAACTAGCTGCCCTAAAAGTGTTGAGGATGCAGCTCAGGGCAAAGCCCAGCATGTAGAAGGAAGAAAAAGCTTCTTTATAAGCATCTGGTTTTTTGTTTTTAATTTTATTTATTTATTTATTTATTTATTTATTCTTGTTTCAGAACCTTTGTTTGTTTATTCACTCATTTTTTATGGCTGGCTCAGTCCACCCTGAGGGCAGGGCTGGTGCAGCATGTGGTGCCAGGGATCGAACCGCGGTCTCTGAAGCCGCCCAAGCTCCCAAGCAGGCGCTTTAGACCACTGAGCCATTCCACCGGGCCCCCATCTGGTTTTTTTTGGTGCCAAGAATCAAACTCAAGACTTTGCACTTGCCATGCAGATGCTTGTGCCTCTTAGCCAAATTCCTAGCTCTTTTTTTTGTATTTTAGGAAAGGGTCTAGGGGACAGAGTGTTCAGGGTCTCACTACTAGATTGGACTCCTAGTGATCCACCTGTTTACAGCCTCTCAAGAGCTGGGATTACAGGTGCAGACCATATGTCCAGCCCAGGCTCAATTGCCATTTCAGCACGCCCCAGGAATGGCGGCAGAGCCGGCATGGCAGGCCTAGGGATTCTTTCGTTGTTGTTGTTATATAGTTCAGGCTGGCCTCAAACTCACTATCTTCCTACATACTGGGATTATAGGCCTGTGTTACTGTGCTCAGTTTCTTTCTTCTTTTCCTTTCCTTTTTTTTTTTTTTTTTTTTTCTGTATTAACATTCCAACCCAGGACCTTATACGCTATGCTTGCCAGGTAGGTGGTGTGTATGCTGCTGAGCTATCTCCTGGCTCTATTTCCTATAAGAATCTTTAAAACTTATTTTAGGACCGACTATTTGGTTTCAGAACCTTTGTTTGTTTATTCACTCATTTTTTATGGCTGGCTCAGCCCACCCCGAGGGCAGGGCTGGCACAGCATGTGGTGCCGGGGATTGAACCGCGGTCCCTGAAGCTGCCCAAGCTTCCCCAAGCAGGCGCTTTAGACCACTGAGCCATCCCGCCGGGCCCCTAGGACCGACTATTTGGTTGATGAGGTTTGAGTTATTATAGTCTGTAGACCAGCAGTTCTCAACCTGTGGGTCATGACCTGGCGAGGGTTGAATGACCAAAACACAGGGGTTGCCTAAAGCCATTCTGAATCATAACTGTAGCAAAATTACAGTTTTGAAGTAGCCACCAAAATTATTTTTTGGTTTGAGGTCGACACAACATGAGGAACTGTATTGAGGGGTCACGGCATTAGAAAGGTTGAGAACTACTACTGTAGACAAATATAGGATTTTTATTTTTTATTTTTTTAAAAGAATTTTTTATTTTATTTTTTTTTTCTTGTTTCAGAACTTTTGTTTGTTTTTATGGCTGGCTCAGCCTGCCCAGAGGGCAGGACTGGAGCAGCATATGGTGCCGCGGATCGAACCACGGTCCCTAAAGCTGCCCCAGCTTTCCTAAGCAGGTGCTTTAGACCACTGAGCCATCCTGCCAGGCCCCAAATATTGGATTTTTAGATATCAGCAAACCAATTTCACTGTAGAAGTTGTAAGGAGAGATAAATGCCTCGTGAGTCATTAGGCCAGGCACCTTGGCAGGAAGGGTAGTCTTCCTGTAAAAATTCATGCATGTACTTTTAGCAGCTTTTATTTGTTAGGTAAGGGCTAGTTTTCTGGTTTGAGGGTATTGGAGGGAAGACCAGGTCCTGGACTTTTTCAAAGTGAGAAGGAATCATGATAGAGGTAGAAGAGCTGAAACACAGACATGGGAGTGAGGAGTGGCCAGTCTCACATGGGACTCAGAACACTGCCTTTGCTGTGGGTGACCTCTGTCCTGCAGCCAGATTCTTCTTGTTTCCTCTGTCACATGAGTGTGCTCCTTCAAGAACAAGTTTTCCACAGGGACGCCATAGATCCAGGTACTCCCAGCATGGATGTTTAATATAGAGCAGCCCGCTGGGAGCCACGAGGTGGCTGAGCTGCTGAGATGTGGCTGGTGAGATCCTGCAGGCAGTGATAACAAGGCTCTGTGTGCCAGAGCTTCCTGAGGCTATTGCTTCTTGCAACAATTGTGGAAGAGTGAAATTATATAGATGTGACCCAGAAAATGAACTCTTAGCTTTACTTGATATAACCCAGTGAATTGAGGCTCTTGGAACTCATTTTTAGCTTTCATGATTATATAAACCTCTCTGTCGTGGTTACTTCACAGTCTGTAGAAGTTGAAGTTGTGGGCTAATTAATTCAGCATGGGGACCTGGGGATATAGCTCAGCAATACAGTACTTGCCTAGCATGTGTAAGGCCCTGGCTCCAATCTTCAACACTGTCAAGAAAATAAAAAGTAATTCAGTATGGGTGGTCTCAGGGCCTCTAAAGGCAGGCTTGGTTAGGCCTTTTTTCTGCTCGGTAGTCCAAATTTGGCAAAGGGCAAGGTTAAGTATAATGAAGAGTTAATGTTAAAAATGGAGAGAAAATGACCCTTGGGTCGCTTCATTGGCCCAGCTATCCTCCTGTCTTGGCCCCTGGCCTACTGCACCATGCCCTGGTGTCTCAGTTACATTTCTTATTGCTGAGACAAAATATCCAGTGCCTAAAGTTAAAGGAGAAAAGGTTTGTTTGTTTATTTATTTATTTATTTATTTATTTTTTGGTCTTTTTGAGACAGGGTCTCACTATGCAATTCAGGCTGGCCTTGAGCTCACTTTTATAGCCCAGGCTGGTCTTGAACTCGCACCGATCCTCCTGCCTTAGCCTCCCGAGTGCTAGGATTACAGGCATGAGCCACCACGCCCGGCTTAAAAGGGTTATTTATAAGCTCACAGTTTGCAGAAGTTTCCATCTATAGTTGGCAGGCTCTAAGACAGGTTGGTGTGGCAGAGGGCATTGCAGAGCAGGCAGAAGGCAGTAGAAACACGGTGGTATAGCGCACTATGCTATAGCTGCCTCCTCCATCCCTGCCTGAAGGGTGGGCAGCACTCACCTCCACTGAGTACTGGGTGATGGGGATCTCCTTGATCCCACCATCACTCCATTATCCCAGCCTCACACAGCCTAGATCCAGCCACCTCTGAAAAATCCTACTTAGACCACATGAAGCTTTGCAGGAACATGTAGATGTGAGCCCTGACACCTGGCCCCCAGGATCACATCATGTCTTTAGGAGAAACAGAGGCAACTTGGTCTTGATTTTGTCCCCCCTTTGTACTGCTAGTTTGAGGAGAGAAGAATGTGTTTGTAGAACCCATCTTCTCTCATGCTCTGTCATTGTCATTTTTTTTTTTGCCACATGGTAGATGCTAAGTCAGTATTTGTTGAATGAATAATTTGATTAGGAAGAAAAATGAGTTCCCATCTTACCAGATTGTAACTACCAAGCATATTGCAAGGAGAAGCTTGGGATGGAACCCGGTCTCTAGTTAGTGTTTTTCTGGCTTCATTGCCCTTTTTGCTGTCAGTAGTTACGATCTTTTCTAGATCTTGTGGTAGATGAGTATCAGTGATGGTGCTTATAGATGGTGGATGAGGGAAAAAAGGGATGGCTCTGACTATTCAAAAGCAAAAGGCTGGGGTTAGGGTGTAGTTCAATGGTGGTTTGCTTCCCTAGGATGTGCAGGACCTTGGGTTTAGGCTCTAGCACTGAGGAACAACAGTACTGACCTGGAGGTGAAGGGCATGGCTCAACACAGTAAAGCCATTACAGGACTTAGGTGCTCTTGCAAAGGTACTTAACAAACTACTGATAGGTTTTTGATGGTATTGCAGCAGAGAAACAGGCAGAAGGAAAAAGGGAAAGGGACTTTATTATCCTGGAGGACATGGAGAGAATTTGGGAAGATAAGGAATTCCCTGGATTGGAACAAAGGGAGGCTGAGGTTTTTATGGCCTTTTGCCAGAGGTGGAGTTTGTATGTGTGCTGCCGAAGCAGAAGCGAGCACCAGAGGTGGAGTTAGAAGAGGATATTCAGATATATCTGAGGAGCTGATTGGGGCCTTCCCTGGGGTAGGGGGAAAGGTGAAAGGAAATTGCACCCTGGGCTAAGTTGAAGAAGTGGGGAGGTGGTCTCTGGAAAGATGAGCTGTTGTTTTAAGGGCTTCAGTCATATTAGTTGACCACCATAACAATTCAGCAATTCATGCTAGGGCTAGAACCTATCATTCTATCTTTTGGTTGTTATAAAAGGGACGATGTGTCTCTTAGACTACTTCCTGCTAAAACTGGGGCATTGTCTTGGGGGTGAGGGGAGTTGACAGGATGACGGGCTTATACGTATGTTGAAGTTAGTGTCAGGTGTCTCAGGTAGGACTAGAAGTTTATCATTAGTGATGGCTCACATCAGAGACTGATGAAACCTTGAAAAAAGTTTAAAAAACAGCATGTTATAAGTATATGTCATCATGATTAAAGGACACAAGAGAGGAAGCCAGAGGGGGCGGACTCTGATCTGAATGTGTCATTTTACCATGACCATGTTGAAGAGGAGGAATATTGATTTTTAGTTTTTGATATCAGTGTGAGGAAAGGGAGTTGGGGTCATCAACTACCAGGCTATTTTTTCTTTTTAAGTAATTTTCATTTCTGTTTACAGTGGTTTGAGTTAGGTTTTCACCACTTTTTTTTTAATTTTTAAAAATTTGTTGAGGCCCGGCGGGATGGCTCAGTGGTCTAAAGCGCCTGCTTGGGAAAGCTTGGGTGGCTTCAGGGACCGTGGTTCGATCCCTGGCACCACATGCTGTGCCAGCCTTGCCCTTGGAGCGGGCTGAGCAGGCCATAAAAATGAGTGAATAAACAAATAAAGGTTCTGAAACAAGAAAAAAAAAATAAAATAAAATAAAAATTTGTTTATTTATTTGGTACAGGATATCATTATGCAGCTTAGACTTGTAATGATCCTCCTGTCTCAGCTTTCCCACTGCTGGGATTATAGGCATGTGCCACCATGTCCAGTTTTGGTGGCCGGCACAGTTTGCTTGGGCTCCGGGGCCTGCTGGGCCTGCAGTACTGGTAACCCAACCTGGGTCCTTTGGTTGCCAGGCAGAAATTTAGATCACCAAGTTATCTCCCTACCCCCAGGCTACCAGGATATTTAAGTGGAAAAAATCATCTGGGGGAATTCTTCTGCCTAAGAGGGAAGGAAGAATAACTTTTTCAGCAGTTTGATTTTCATTTGTGAGTAACGGGCTAGGGAGGAAATTAATAGGCTTACTTATTCTCTACTGGACTGTGGCTGGGAGCATGTACCGAAAAGGTTTTGTCTTTCCTTTCCAGATGAGCACAGGCTTCACAGTGGCAAGCTCTGTCTTATCATCCTTACATGCATTGCAGAGGTGAGTCTCCGCAACTCTGTTTTGAACCCTGACCTTTCATTCTCTGCTTCATGTTTAGGGCCCTACAGCTTGGCAGGGAAGTTGGTCTGGCTCCCCACTGGAATGTAAGCTCTGATCCAGGGCCACATCTCCTTTCCCACTGCCAGTTCAGTACCCGCTCCCTGGGAGAGGCTTCATTAGCATTTACTGGGAGGTTGGGAATGAATTGTGACAGAACTGGAGAGTTCTGACTCTTCTGAGTTTTGAACAAGAGATTTAAACTGTTAAAAAAAAAACAAAAAAACAAAACAACAACCAAAAAAAACCCCCAGGAGCTGGAAAGATAGCTTAGTAGATTAAGGGCCTGCCTGGAGAGCTCAGGGTCCTGAGTTCAATTCCCAGTACCAAAACAAAACAAAACACCCAAGACTGGGCATGGTGGTGCAAACTTGAAATCCCAGCACTTGAGAGGCTGAACATAGTTGGATCACTATGAGTCTGATCTACATAGTGAGACCCTGTAGACTCAGTACTAAATACATAAAAAAAAATAAAAAAGTAAAATAACCCTGCCTCTTTGAAGCTGCTCATGTTGGGTCTTTCTCATTTAGTGAAGAGGAAAGGAGCTCACGTGTTCTGGGGACATGGGGAGATGGGGAGAACATTCAGAGAGGGCAGTCATTGTAGTTGGGTAGAGAACAGATGCCAAGGGGAGGGAAAGGGCTTTGATTTTTTTTTTTTTTTTTTTTTTTTTTTTTTGTCTTTTGGAGATAGGGTCTTGCTATGCAGTTCAGGCTGGCCTTGAGCTCACTCTTGTAGCCCAGGCTGGTCTCTAACTCACACCAATCCTCCTGCCTCAGCCTCCCAAGTGCTGGGATTACAGATGTGAGCCACCACACCCAGCTTCTAGTGAAATCTTTGAGGAAGTTATTTTCACAAATGGTAGCTGGTTCTAGTCATGGGAGTCTTAGGCATGTCACAGCTTCAGAACAGGTGTTGGGACAGGGCCACAGGGAACATTCATTCATTCCTTTTTTTATTACGTATTTGGTATAGAGTTTCACTCTGCAGCTCAGCCTCATAGTGATCTTGTTTTCAGTCTCCCCAGTGCTGAGATTGCAACCATGTGCCACCATGCCCTGTCTCTCATTACTGATCAGTGGTGAGAAGTTTCTGATTTTCTACCAGTCATCAGGAAAGCCAGGGGTACCAAGTCTTGCTGCCTCCAGGCTGCCTGTGTGGCTGTTCTCCCCCACTGTTCCGGGCTCATTCCTTGCAGAGCACAGACCTTCTTCTTCCACCAAGAGTCTCATGTGGTGCCTGCACATGCATCTGATACCACCAGGAGGACCTTCAAGCTGTCACAAGCAGAGCTGACTCTTTGGGCAGATGGGAAGGAAGAGGGAATCAGGAAACAAAGTCCTCTTATTTGCCTCAAATTCCTGGGTCTTAATTTTTTATTATTTTTAAATTTTTCTTAGATTCTTTTTTTTTTTTTCTGGTACTGAGGATTAAACTTGGCATCTTGCACTTGTGAGGCAGGCACTTATGCTGCTGAGCTACATACCCAGCCCTCTTAGAGATTCTTGACTAAAAATGTAAGGGCAAATTATCTGCAAGTAAAAAAACCTTATGGCAGAATAGGATTTGGCATAGAGGCTGAGGCTCTGAGGCTCTTCTGGAACTGGTTCTTTTTTTTTTTTTTTTTGGTGGGACCAGGGTTCAAACTCACTTGCCAGGCAGGCACTTGTGCCACAAAGCTATTCCCCAGCCCCTGGAAGTGGTTCTTAAAGTCGAGGGGTTTTCAGGAAGTGTTCTGGGTTAAGACTTTAAGTGTAGCTCTCACTTTTTTCTTTTTCTTTAAATTTTTATTAGGATCAGTATGCCAACGCATTTTTGCATGATGACAACATGAATTTTCGAGTAAACTTACATAAAATGGTAGGTATTATTTGCTTTTTTTTTTTTTTTTCTCCTTAGTGTTTTGTGGGTGGACAATGTTGGGATGAATTTGATCCTACCTCAAAAAAATGTGGCTAGAAAGTTGTACCAAAGAGTTCTTGCATGACCCTTGCCGACGTTTTACATGTATTGTGGAACTGTTTCTTGTTCAAGAGATAGGCCCATAGCCATACAGCCATTGCAATACTGGAGTATATAAGAAACCTAGACTCTTCCACAAGATGGGTGTAAGACTTGTTTTTCCAAAGTGGAGCATCATCTTCATTTGGAACAGAGTAGCTGGTGCTTTGATTTCTTCATCTGAAAGGTGGGGCATACAGAGTATGGGAGATCAGGGATTATCCTAAAGCTTGGAAGTATGTGTAAAAATACCATTTTGATGTTTAGATTTGAAACGTTTTGCTTTCGCAGCTGCTACTATTGTTGCCATTAGCCCCCTCTTTTTTTTTTTTTTTTAAGGAACTGGGGATTGAACCCAGGGTTACCCTACCACTGAGCTACATATCCAGCCCCGCTTTTGTATTTATGGCACAGAATTGTGCTGTGTTGCTCAGATTGAGTATGAGCTTGTTATCCAGAGTGCTGGAATTATAGCGTGTGTCTCTGTGTCAAGCTTTCTCTTTTTATTTCATTACTTAAAATAAAAACGCTATCTGTGGTAGCACATGCGTGTAATCCTAGCACTTGGGAGGCTAAGGCAGGAAGAACAATGTAAGTTTGAGTCCAGCTTGGGCTACATAGTGAGACCCTGTAACCCTGTCCCCTTAAATCAGTGTACCTCTTGTTGTTAATAAGTTGACTAGTATAGATAAAAGTAACAATAACTTTCTTGTGTCCTAAGCTCCAGTGCTGTGGGAACAGTTGCCTTACTGTCAGTTATATCTTTGTCCCAGGCCTATGCTAATATGTGAGAAGCCTTTATCAGTCTTGCTTATCCCACTCCACCTCAGCTGCTAGGAAAAAAGAGTCTATTCGCATGAGGAATAGGATAATGGGTCATTACTCACAATTCAGGTGTTGGCTAATTTCCTTTTCCTTTTTGTGTGGTGAAGCCTATGAGACACAGGAAGAAGGCAGCAGACAAGAACCTTCCCTGCCGGCCTTTGGTCTGTGCAGTGTTGGGTGAGTTAATGTTGCAAACATCACCATTTTTCCAAGGCAGTGGTAGGTTTTCATTAAGCTATTAAGAGAACTGGGCCAGGGAGGTAGCTCTGTGGCACAAGTGCCTGCCTGGCAAGTGCAAGGTCATGAGTTTGAACCCCTGTCCTGCAAACAAACAAACAAACAAACAAAAAAAGATTAAGAGAACCCTCTTCTTTCTCAGAGAAGTTCCTAGTTACATTTCTTTGCTGGGTTGACAAAACGTGTTTTAGGGCGGGCCAAATAGGTCAGTGGATTAAAGCACCTGCAAGCAGGTGTAGGGGCCTGTCTTGCCAACACCATTCCAGGGGTGTGCTGAGACTGCAATTGAGACTGCATGGTGGCATGCTCCTGTAATCCCAGCTCTTGGGAGGCTGTGAACAGACAGATCACTAAGAGTCCGATCTAGTAGTGAGACCCTGAACACCCTGTAGACCCTTCTCTAAAATAAAGAGAGAGAGAGAGAGAGAGAGAGAGAGAGACAAGACAGACAGACAGAGAGAGAAATCAAACATGTTTATTATTGTGTTTGGTAAAGCAATGCACTGAGTAGAATGTCCGGTAAAGGGGACTGTCATTCAGAGAGAAAAACCTCTTCCAGGGGCACAAGTTCTTTTTTTTATTTTTTTTTTTATTTTTTTTTATTTTTTTATTTTTTTATTTAATTTATTTATTTATTTATTTATTTATTTTGGCACAAGTTCTTATACCTAAACTTCATATATAATTTAAATTTGCAGAATATTTTACTCCTGATCAAGATTTCAGTCCAGCCTTTCTTGCTCCTGAGAAGTGAAATGATCAGGAGGTTTGGAGTTGTGTGTGCAGACACACAAGACTTCTTGACTGTGTCAAGCAGAGAGGGGGCTGACAGAGGTGACAGGGAGGGGTTGTATCTTGGGGAACTTTGTCCAGACTTCTTCATTTTCTCCAGGATAGGTTAGTGTAACTGTTAATCCCACAGTAACTAAGACTATGTAGTTAGCCCACAGACCCTCTTGCTGAGACTGTCAAACATTGTGATAGTGTGCTGAGAAGGGCCGATAGAGCTTTAGAGCTAAGTCTTAGTGATACGATTGTGATTAGTAATGTCTTCTGTTGTTCCCTCATTGCTATGGTCTTGGAGTAAGATTTTGCTCTGAGGGCTGGCCAGATAGCTCAGTGGACTATAGCGCATGCTTAGGCAGACGCCTAATCATGCCATGTCAGCCGTACCCCTGGGGTGCATTAAGATGGCAGTTGAGACTGGGTGTGGTGGCACATGCCTGTGATCCCAGTGCTTGGGAGGTGAAAACAGGAGGGTCACTAGGAGTTCCGATCTATAGACTTTGTACTAACTACAAAAAAAGAAAAAGATTTTGCTCTGGCAAATATGGATGATGAATGCTGTGTATGTAATATCTGTACAAATGTCCCTTGAACTGGAATTTATTAGCAGTTCAGGGTATCCCTTTGGCAGGAGAGTGGACTGATTTTTTTTTTTTTTTTTTTTTGGCTAATTTGCAAGTGTCAGGGAGTTAAGATTATTGAAAGAGCATTTTATGCAAAATAAATGATGGTGTGTATGGGTGCGGGGTGGGCCATGGGTGACCCCAGCACCAGTACAAGTGCACAGACCTCAGGAGTGTTCCCCAGCTCAGAGGCAAGCTATGAATTTCATTCTCATTGATCAGAGTTTTTTCTTTTTCTCTCTTAGACCTGATGGTAGAGTTTATTGTAACACATATGATGAAGGAGTTTCCTATGGATCTTTACATGTAAGTACCATAGTTCCTTTCATATATGCAGATCCGTGGTAAACAATCAAATGACAGCTGGGCGTGATGGTGTACACCTGTAACCCCAGCCCTTGGGAGGCTGAGGCAGGAAGATTGCCACTAGATTAAGGCCAGCCTGGGCTATGTGGTGAGACTCTGTCTCAAAAAAAAAAAAAAAAAAGAAAAGAAAAGAAAAAAAAAAATCAAGTGATAGGAAAAATTATAGTCAAGTCCAATGATATAGTTCAGAGGCATTAGTGCCTGCCTGGCAAGTACAAGGCCTGGAGTTTGTTCCCAGGTACAAAAAAAAGAAAAAAATTATAGTCTGTACATGTTATTTCTTTTCTTTTCTTTCTTAAAAATTATTATGGCTGGCTCAGCCTGCCCTGCCGGTGGGGCTGGCACAGCATGTGGTACCGGGGATCAAACCGAGGTCCCTGCGGTTACCTAAGCTTTCCTAAGTAGGTGCTTTAGACGTCTGAGCCATCTCACCGACCCTGTATATGTTATTTCAATAAAAACTCACTGTATGTCAATTTTCACAAAATATTTTGTATGTCTTTTCAGGGGAGGGAAAAGCACAAACCTGGGTTTGGATTTTTTGCATATGTCTTTGTCATTTTCAGACAAACTGAAGAGCTAGGCTCATGTCTTGAAGCAAGGACCCTAAGGGTCTGAGAATCCAAAAATGCCCAATACCAGCTTCTTGTCTATGTTTTTTTGTGTCAAAATAGTTAGTAGTAATTAGAAGGGAAGAAGCAGCCAGTGATGGTGGTGCACGTCTTTAATCCCTCTACTCTGGGAGGCTGAGGCAAGAACCATGAGTTCAAGCCCACTCTGGGCAACTTAGCAAGACTGTCTCAAAATAAAATACTACTGGGGCTCTAGGTTCAATCCCCAGTGCTTCCCTCTACCCGCTAAAAACATAGGAAGAGGTCAAGAAAGAGTCTGATCCATCCTTAGCTGACACTGCCATGACAGCCTAGCCAGCACCCTGCGAGAAGGACACATCATGTCTGCCCAGGCCTCCTGGGGAGACCTCACTGTCCCTCATAGCTCTTTGGGATGAGGATGCTCAGAGGTAACTGAAACTCACCATGTTTTTATAAGACTTAAGTTTTCTCTTTCCTTTGTTACTTCTGCATCCTTGTCTTTATAAACCCAGAAGAATTATCCCGTATTGGTGTGATTCCATGTAAGTGCACAGGTCCACCAAAGGAATGTGTCCACGCTTCAGCAGCTGGCTGTACTGCTGAGTGTCTGGGAGGGAGTGGTGGCTGCTTCAGCACCTCTTGTAATTGCAGAGGCTGAAGGTAACTTGTATTACTCTTGGTACTAAAATAGTTATAAAAGTTTTACTTTTCCTGATGTGTACATTTTTTTTTTTTTTTTTGTCTTTTTGAGACAGGGTCTCACTATGCGGTTGAGGCTGGCCTTGAGCTCACTTTTGTAGCCCAGGCTGGTCTCGAACGCACAGCGATCCTCCTGTCTCAGCCTCCCGAGTGCTGGGATTACAGGCGTGTGCCACCACGCCCGGCTCTGATGTGTACATTTTTTGGTGGAGTCTGTAATTTTCTTTCTTCAAAAGGATCTTGTTTGGTTCTGCGTATAGAATTGTCACCACCATTATCTGGGGCAAATGACAATTTGACATAGCCTTATTCTTGTGCCAATTCTGGGATCTAGGGAGAGGGAAAGGATTTAGTTCACTGTATAGAGTAGATCCCCAGCTTTTTAGGTTGTTTCTAGACTAGTCCTGGTTTCATAGGTCTGGAGTAAAGTTTACTTTTTTTTTCTTTTCCCCTTTCTTGTTTTGAAAGTTGACATATTGCGTATTGTCCTCACAATAGTTCTACAGAGTACAGTGTGTGGGTATGACCCACCTCCCTATTGATGTTGCTAAGAAGAAAAAAAAAAAAAGAAAAAAAGAAAGGAAAATTCTTCTCTTTGGACTAAGAGGAAGCAGATGCATACACAGTCAAATGTCCTGCAATTGCAGTGGGCCACCAGTGAAGCTTGTAATGTTGGAGGCTATTGAATCTAAGCCTCCTAAAGATCAAGATCATCTCACCAATCTAGCTCTGCGTTTCATGCATTGTAATTAAGCTTTTTTTTTTTTCTTGCTGGTTGGTCAAGGGCAAGTTGAAGCAAGACCTGTATAACAAAACATTCATTTTTTTGTATCTTCCAGGGTCAAATCTTCTCAGTATTAAGTTTGGGAAGTTTACTTTTATTTAGGTAGACTACTGTTTACATTTTTTTTTGTCTTGAGTGTTTAGGAGTCTGATCCTTAATTCAAAGACCAATGGTGCTGCTTTGTATAACATTTAGCAGATGAGTTTTCTACTTATTTTAGATGGAGTCTGTGAACCTCAGTATCTGAGGGAGCAGATTTGTTTCTGCTATACACTTTATTTGTAGCTTATTTTATGTTCTGCTTTTATCAATCTCTACTTTTTTTTTTCAGAGCCAGGGTTGAACTCAGGTCCTTGAGCTTGCCAGGCAAGCACTTACTGTACTGAGCTATCTCCCCAGCCCCACATTCTGCTTTTATTATTTTTTTTTTGAGACAGGGTCTCACTATGCAGTTCAGGTTGACCTTGAGCTCACTTTTGTAGCCCAGGCTGGTCTCGAACTCACACTGATCCTTCTGCCTCAGCCTCCCGAGTGCTGGGATTACAGGCGTGCGCCACCACACCCGGCTGCGTTCTGCTTTTAGAATATGCTATTTACTTTGTAGCATTTGTCATGATAGTTCCAGTTTTCTCATTTCCTAAGTGAGGAAACTGAGGCCCAGGGGATTGTGTCCTGTGTCTAGGTTGTTGTTACTTAGTATCACTGCCTAGGCTCCAACCCAGATTTTCTTACTGTACATCCAGGGTTGTTCTCATTTCTAAGTATATTAGTGGTCTGTTGTGGTGTACCAAACCCTAACCTAGTGGTTTCACACAAGTGCTCACCATCTTGTAGTTTCTGTGGCTCGGGAATCCAGGGGATGCTCAAGATGAGTAGTTTTGTTACAGGGTCTCTAGCAAGGCCAAGGTCAGAGGGCTGACTGGGGCCGCTGGGGACACAGAACTGCTTTCAAGTCACCCACTGGTCTTGGGCAGCTGAATCTCTCCTCAGAGCTGCTCAAATGGCTGCTTGCTTTGTGGAGGGCAAATAATCTGAGGGAGATGGAAGAGGAGAGCAAGAGCCCAAGGCGATGCCATAGTCTCTTTTATTACCTAGTCCCAAGTGATACATTGCGGCTTGTGCTTGTATTGGTCACTTGTGAACCAGTGCAGGGAGCGGAGCCCTGGTGGAAGCTGTCACCTCAGCTGTGGGCTCTTGCTGGGTATAGAAGGCCGTGCTGCCAGTCACTTGTGTGCATTCGCCCCTCCTCTCTCCCTACCTCTCTTTCTCCCGTGTGCATCTGTGTATGCTTACGCCCTTGCCACCCGCCTCCTCCCTGGGGTGCATAGCAGGACCTCACTGTTTCTGCCATGTTGCTGTCAGACCTCTCAGTCTCCAGAAGGACAGGAAACACATCCTTTATTAGCTGCCAGTCTGTGCTGTTCTGTGCAGCAACATAAAGCAGACCAACAAAGAATTTGAATACCAGCAGCAAGATTGGTGGGGACCATCTTGCAGGCTGATGTCACAGTGGCATGGCTAGGGAGTTGAGTCCCCAAGATTCACACCCATTTCTGTCTGACCTCAGAGTGCCCATGCTGCCAGCACAGCAGAGGCTTTGCATTTGACCTGAGCCAGGAAGAGCACTGAGTTCCTAGGTGGCAGAGTGGGGAAGAACATACTAAGTAGGGGACTGGCTTGAGTATGTTCGGGAAAGAAGCTATGAAATGCACTGGAATAATGCTGGATAGTGCATAAGGAAAGGTAGGGACAGAAGGAGCATTAGTCATAGGTGGGAATGACAGAAGATCAGGCATCCAGTACTTGCTGTAGAGTCCAAGTGTGGATCTGTCCCCACTTTCTGCTTCAGCAGGGCTTTTGTATTGCCTTGCTCTCTCCAGGCTCCTGCCACTGCTCCCCAGTGAAGTGCTGATGGCAGTGAGGCGTCGGCTGACGGAGACTGGACACAAGGCCCCACCCTCCTTCTTGTTACTACCCATGGGATATTTCCAGACCTGCCCCCTACTGCCAGGTCCCTTCCAGTTGTGGAGCCTTGAGCAGCCCATCCTTCCTAGGTGAATGTTTCTGCTCCATCAGGGCTTGAGGCCAGGGTGCTGCTTGCTCTTCTTGTCCTGTACAGTTTTTCTCAGCAACCCTGAGCAGAATGGAAAATTGAATACAAAACAAGGTTTTCCATTTCAGAAGTGTGTGATCCTCCTGTTAAACATGAATAAATATGGAAAGACGTCAGCTCAGAGCCAGAATCTAGGTTGGGGGAATGATTTCCAATCTGCGCTTGAATGTTGTAGGTCAAGTCATGATGATGGGGGTGTTTGTGGGAAAGAAAAAGTCCTGCAGAAAGACTTAGGAAAACCCAGGCAATTAATTTCTACTCTTGGGTGTTCTCTTTGGTTGTTGTTGTCATTCCCACTGCTGCCACCGAGTGGGGAGGGAGAACTGAACTCCAGGGACAATGAATGCTTATTTACTACTATTATTATTTTTTTGTATTTAGTATAGGGTTTATAGGGTTTCACTACACACATCAGAGTTGTAGTGATCCTCCTGTTTTCAGCCTTCCAAGTGCTGGGATTACAGGTGTGTACTACCACACCCAGTCTCAATCTGCATCTCAGCCTGTCCCTGGGGCAGGATTGAACCTGGTCCCTGTGCTTTTCCTAAGTAGGCGCTTAACCACTGAGCTATCTGGCTGGCCTTGAATGCTTATGTTGCTCTTACATAGAAAACTTAGAGGGGCTGGCAAGATAGCTCAGCTGTCTAAAGCACCTGCTTAGGCAAGCTTAGGCAACTGGAGGGACCTTGGTTCGATCCCCAGCACCACATGCTGCTCCAGTCCCACCTCCTGGGCAGGCTGAGCCAGCCTTAACATAAATAAATAAAGTTTAATAAAAGAAAACAGACTGCCTAAGCCAGTGATTCTTAAACCTTGGGGGCAGTTAGCAGAAGAGCGATTTTAGGAAAGAGTGAGCCATTTGGTGTTGAGAGAGGAAACTACAATATGCATAGGAGTCCTCTACCCTGAA
>PVJA010002363.1:44513-60320 GCA_004027025.1 Myocastor coypus
GCTCTTCCGATCTGTGGGACCAGGGTTCGAACTCACGACCTTGCACTTGCCCAGCAGGCACTTGTGCCTCGGAGCTATCTCCCCAGCCCCATTATTTGTCTTTTTTTGAGACAGGGTCTTACTATGCAGTTGAGGCTGGCCTTGAGCTCACTTTTGTAGCTGAGGCTGGTCTCGAACTCACACTGATCCTCCTGCCTCAGCCTCCCAAGTGCTGGGATTAGAGGTGTGTGCCACCACGCCTGGCCCTGCCAGCCTTTTAAAAAAGAAATTATTTTGAGGTAGGTTGTCACCAAGTTGCCCAGGCTGTCTTCAAACTGGAAACCCTGAGTGTCTGGGATTACCATAGCTCTACTAGTATGTACATTTTTAAAAAATGTATTTGATTGTTGTAGTGTCTCACTGTGCAGCTCAGACTGCTGGTGATCCTCCTGCTTTCAGCCTTCTCAGCGCTGGGGTTACAGGCTTGCCTCACCACACCCACTCAGACTTTGACCAGAGGCCAGGGCTGGCGCAGCATGTGGTGCTGGAGACGGAACCATGGTTCCTGCACTTGCTTAAGCAGGTCCTTAGTCTGCTGAGCTATCTCACCCACCCTACTAGGGTATGCACTTAAGAAAGAATAAAAGGTTGTTTTTTTTAAATTTTTAATGATAGAAACAAAAAAATACCTAAAACCGGAGCTTCTGGAAGAACCACTTGTTCTTGCCTATCTTGTATCTCTCCTCCAGCTTGACCTTTGCCTCATGCTGGGCCTTGCACTTGAGGGCTAGCTCTCTAAAGATGTCCTTGTTGACTACCATCTTGTCCAGGGGGATGTCCACAGAGCACCTTGTGGGCATGAAGTGGTTGTAGTTATGAACCTTCACAAAGGACTTGGATCTTTGACCTCTTGGTGATTTTCTTCTTGCCCATGGTGGCTGTTACTTTGTGAAATAGCGGTCAATCCCAGCCACCAGGGCATGGCTGTAGGAGCTGTCGGAGGTTTGGTTGTTGTCGATGTTGTTCATGATGAACGGTGTAGTTTTATGTCTGGAGTAGCATCTGGCAAGGGCCAGCACCACTTTCCCCAGTTTCATGAACTTGCCCACTGTGACAGCACAGAGCCAGACTTGTAGCCAAGAATATAAGTCATTCAGCTTTTCATTCTGCTTGGTGAATTGAGCAGAGACCACAGGCTAAAGGTGGCAACTGTTAGGTGAGTGGAGCAAGAAGCAGAGCCTACTGGCTTAGGTGTGGATGTGGGCGTGGGTCAGCTGTAGGGGAAGCAGCAGGGGGTCACAGGGGCTGGGGCATGGGAGCACCTCATCTCGTTCCAGTGCTGGGGTGAGGGTGTCAGTGGGAACTGGCCCTGCGAGAGGAAGGTCTGCTCGGGCACCCCTAAGTGGACAGCTGTGGGTGAGCAGCACTAGCTGCTCCCAGGCTGCAGGAGAGCATTGCAGCAGAGACAACTGACTGTCAGTTTTGTGGGTAAGCTGATAGAAACCAGAGCATTTCTCACTAATGACAGCTGTATCAAACAAGAGATCATGCCAGTTTCTAAAAATCAACAAGTGATGTATTTGGAGACTGTTTCAATGATTTATTGGAATGTATATTACTTGATAGGCAGTTTTGGTGGTTCATGTCAGTTGAGAGAATTAAAGAATTAAAATTTTTTGATGTGTAAATTTTTTTTATATGTTGCTTTATACTTCTGTATGGCTGTAAATTAGCTTACCATCACTGGAAAAAAACTGAGGTTTTTTAAAGAGACCTATTACCAGTCATTTCATTAAATCCTGAGTTACTTCTACAAGGACACTTGGAGCTTAGGGCGGTGGTGGTGATCCTATGTCATGTGTGCCACATTGGGCTGTTTGTTACCTGAAAGGTGTAAAAGGTTTGCTGGGGAGGGAGATGCACTCAGAGACAAGGGTGGTGGGGCAAGCAGAAGAGGTTAAGGTTGCTGAAGCAGGCCTCGTGGGGGCGGTATTCGAAAACTTCCAGAGAAGAATAATTTCAGTACTTTTCAGCTTACATATTTAGTGCACTTTTGTCTGTGGTATATTATTAGTGCTTCACTCCTTTTGGCTGGTATCTTTGACCCTGAGCCCTCAGAACAGATTAGTAATATATTTTCTGTTTTGTTTTTACCCCTTCTGAAGAAGTACAAGAAAATAGTGTTCCCTAATTTAGCTTGATTTATGAACCATCAGATTGATACCCACAGGTGAACATGGTCTCTGTTGAAGTAGGTGGGGGCATCAGTATCCCTTTGTCTCAGATTAAACTGCAGAACTCTAGAATCTCAACCCTGCCTCCGGAAGTGTCTTGTATTTGAAGCTACCATTCAGCTGAATTGCACTTGGGCATATTGGAAAGCTGTATAAATCAAACAAAATGGAGAAGAGCTCTCTTCTGTTTTTGCCGCCTGCCTTTCTTTCATGTCAGAAAAACTTGAAGAGTCTTTTTTATTCATCTTTGACTAATGGGCTGCCTGGATCCAGTTTTCTAGGAAATTTATAACTCAGTTGTACTAAGCTGGATGTGCTACTCAGCCAGCATTAAATGGATGCATACAGAAGATGGGTCTGGTCACATGTGGTGGTTCAGCCAGCACCCTGAGATGCTTTGGCAGGAGGATTATAAAATTGAAACCCACCCTGTTCCAGAATACAAAAAATACTGGAGATGTAGCCCAGTATGAAGGCCCTAGGTTCAATCTCTAATACTGAAAGAAAAACAAAACAAAACAAAGCAAAGCAAACATTTCTAGAGTTGGGTCGTGGGTACACACCTGGAGTCCCAGCTCTCAGGAGGCTGAGGCAGGAAGATTGCCAAGAGTTCAAGGCCAGCCTGGGTTACATAGTGAGACCTTGTTACGTACACAAAAAGATCTTTATTTTCAGGAAGTCAATTTTTTTTGTACTAGAAATTGAACTCATGATCTAGAGCTTGCCAGGCAGGCACTGTACCCCTGAGCTATGTCCCTGGCCTGAGCTGGCCTGACCTAGAAGTAAATTTTATGTATCTGTGGTTACTTTTCTTTTAAAAATTATTTTCAACTTTATTGTATATTGATACATTATAAATAAATGCATATGGGGCCTGGCGGGATGGCTTAGTGGTCTAAAGCGCCTGCTTGGGAAAGCTTGGGAGGCTTCAGGGACCGCGGTTCGATCCCCGGCACCACATGCTGCGCCAGCCCTGCCCTCGGGGTGGGCTGAGCCAGCCATAAATAAAAATGAGTGAATAAACAAACTAAGGTTCTGAAACAAGAAAAAAAATAAATAAAATAAAAATTTAAAAAAAAAATAAATAAATAAATAAATAAATAAATGCATATAGCAACAGGATACAAAGTAGTGATACATATATATATATATACATATATACATATATATATATATATATATATATATATATATATTGTGTATTTCAGTACAGGGTCTATAGGGTCTCATTGCACAGATCGGACATGTAGTCACTCTCCTATTTTCAGCCTCCCGAGTGCTGGGACTACGGGCGTGTTCCACCACACCCAGTCTCAATTGCTGTCTCAGCACACTCTGGCAGGGCATGCTGGGGTTCAGACCCTGGACCCTGTGTCTGCCTAAGCAAATGCTTTAATCTGCTGAGCTATCTGGCTGACCCTTGACTATGATATGAAGCTTTCAGAAATCCTCAAAGATCAAAAATGTATTTTGAGGTAGCTTTATAATTTGGGGGTGGTCAGTACTGAGGATTGAACTCAGGACTACCTCTAATTTTTTTTTTTTTTTTTTTTTTACCTCTATAGTTTCTCTTTCTTTCTTTTTTTTTTTGTATTTTGGGGAAGGATCTACAGGGTGTTCAGGGTCTCACTAGATTGGACTTGTAGTGATTTGCCCATTTACAGCCTATCAAGTGCGGGATTACAGCAGCACCACCACACCCAGTCTTAATTGCTATCTCATCAACCCTGGGGGTGGGGTGGGACTGGCACAGTAGGCCCAGGGATTGAACCCCCAGCCCCCAGACGCTTTAATCTGCTGAGCTGTTTGGCCAACCCTACCTCTATAATTTCTAAAAACTTTATCTGTCTTAATCTCAACTCACTAACTAGTAATTTGGAAATATTTTAGAATCCAATATGTGTTGCTGGCCCAGCCTAGGGCTCAGTGGCAGAGTGCTTACCAACATGTGCAGAGCCCTATGTTCAGTTCTCAGTATTCCAGACAAGACAGGAAAGTCCTTGGGGATAATTAACTGTTCCAGTGATCCATAGCCCTGCCTAACAGAACTCTGTAATGCTAGAAAGGCCACTAGAAGAGTCACCAGCAGGGCAACTTGGTGAAACCTTGTCTCAAAATAAAACAAAAAAGAGGCTGGGAGATAGCTCAGTGAAATAAGTGCTTGCCTGGCAGGTGCAAGGTCCTGAATTCAATCCCTGCTAACACACGTCTCTCTCTCTGTCTCTCTGTCTCTGTCTCTCTGTTCGCCTCTCTCTCTCTATCTCAGAGGAGAGCACTTGTGTGGCATGCATCAGGCCTTGGGTTTGAGCCCCAGCTGCAGAACAAAGCCACAGAGAAGTTCTGGGATAAATCAGAGCCTTCTTATTGTGCTCTGTCCCCCTCTTTTAACTTTTTCTTTGCATTTTTAGATGAGGTGTCAGTGAGTTGTTAAGTTGCCCAAGCAGGACTTAAACTTGTGATTCTCCTGCTTCAGTCTCCCCTAGTGCTGGGAATGTGCACACCACCATGCCCAACTTAATTTTTTTTTTTTTTTTTTTTGTCTTTTTTTTTTGAGACAGGGTCTCGCTATGCAGTTGAGGCTGGCCTTGAGCTCACTTTGGTAGCCCAGGCTGGTCTCGAACTCGCACCAATCCTCCTGCCTCAGCCTCCCGAGTGCTGGGATTACAGGCGTGCGCCACCACGCCCGGCTATGCCCAACTTAATTTAACTGTTAATTATAAATAAAATTTGAGTCAAATAAAATACAAATCAAATTTTACTCATATTTTAATTTAAAATGTCATTGCGTTTGTCCAGGTATGGTGGCTCATGCCTGTACAATCCCAGCACTTGGGAGGCAGAGGCAGAAGGAAGGGTCACTATGATTTCGAGGCCAGCTTGGGCTACAAAGTGAGTTCAAGGCTAGCTTGAATGTCATAGTAAAATCTTGTCTCAAAAAAGATTAAAAAAAAAAAGAAGCATTTAATTGAATGTAAGCATTTGAGACCTGAGGTCTTCAATGCTTTTCCATGCTGTACCTGTTACTTTGATTGACACAGTGGTACCTCCCAGGACCAGCCCTTCAGGTGTGAGGGTGAGGGTTGCTTCACTGAATATGGACTTCTACGTGGTCGCAGCTCCCTTTTCCTGTTGATACGTGTGTGTGCACGCATGTGTGCGCGAGGGGAAGACCACACACATTCAGAGGGAGATTTATTCAGAAGTGGAGCCGAGGCTGTTTTTTCTTTCACATGTTTGGTGGTTTGTTAGTCTTTTGAAACAAGGTCTCGCTTGCTGTGTATTCCCGGCTGACTGCAAGATAGTGGGTCTTCTGCCTCAGCCTTCTCAGTGCTGAGATTGTAGGCACCATCATGCCCATCTTTGTATGTGTGTGTATTTATATCTAGTGTCTTTAGTTGCCCTAGCAAACAAACCTGTCTAACCAAAGAAAAGGGCTATCTAAGCTGGTGTGATGGAATACACTTGTAATTTCAGCATTCTGGGAGGCTGAGGTAGGTTGGAAAGTTGAGTGACTTAGTGAGACTCTGTCTCAAAATAAATAAAAATGGGGCCTGGCAGGATGGCTCAGTGGTCTAAAGCGCCTGCTTAGGAAAGCTTAGGCAGCTGCAGGGACCGTGGTTTGATCACCGGCACCACATGCTGCGCCAGCCCTGCCCTCAGGGCAGGCTGAGCTGGCCATAAAAATAAATAAATAAACAAAAGCTCTGAAACAAACAAAAAAAATTAAAATAAATAAATAAATAAATAAAAATGGTCTGGGGAGGTAGGTCAGTGTGAAAGTCCTGAATTTAATCTTTGGTACTGCTAATGAATGAATGAATGGTAGCTGGCGAATGTGCTGTATGCTTTGACTTACCCCAGTTTTCTTTCTTTGGAACAGACGCTGCATTCAGGTGGTGCATAAGCTGCTTTGCTATCAGAAGAAGTGTCGTGTTCGGCTACATTACACGTGGCGGGAACTCTGGTCAGGTAATTTTTCCTCTTGGATGCATCTTCTTTTCATGCTTTTATGTGTGCCTAGGCCTGGGCTCAAGGCAGATTTCCCCAAGTCTTGGAGTTTGTGCAGGATGCATCTGTTTTTTTCCCTCTCTTCCCCTCCCTTTTTCCTTCCCCTTCCCTCTCCTATGTCACCTGCTCTCCTCTTCCCTTCTCTCACCCTTTCCTTCTCTCCCCCCTTTCTCTGTCTCTCCATCTGCGTCCCGCTCCCTTATTTTAGCGTTTTTTTGGGGGGCCAACCTGGAGGTATTAACACCTATGACTACTCATTCACTGATTTGCCCTATTGGGGATTGAATTTAGGACCATTATCTTTTTTTTTTTTTTTGTCTTTTTGAGGCAGGGTCTCACTATGCGGTTCAGGCTGTCCTTGAGCTCACTTTTATAGCCCAGGCTGGGGGCCTGGCGGGATGGCTCAGTGGTCTAAAGCACCTGCTTGGGAAAGCTTGGGCGACTTCAGGGACTGCGGTTCGATCCCTGGCACCACATGCTGCGCCAGCCCTGCCCTCAGGGCAGGCTGAGCCAGCCATAAAAATGAGTGAATAAACAAACAAAGGTTCTGAAACAACAACAACAACAAAAAAATAAATATAGCCCAGGCTGGTCTCGAACTCGCACCGATCCATCCTCCTGCCTCAGCCTCCCGAGTGCTGGGATTACAGGTGTGCGCCACCACACCCGGCTTTTGGACTATTATCTGTCACGCATCTATTCTACACTTTCCTATTCTTTCATTCCTATATTTTTCTTTGTATGTGTGTGCATGTCTGTATGTGTATACAAACAACTGAATATTTTTTGAGTTCTAGTGATTCTTCCTTTGTGTAAGACTGCGCTAGGAATCAGTGTGAATTTGGGTTCTTCCTCTGTTCCATTTGATAGCAGCATATGGACTTCAGGGAAGTGAGCTCTTGTGTTTCCTCAAGATGAATAACAGAGGGATGTGTAGGTTGAGGGGGATCCTGTTCTTTGTGTGTTACATCTGGCTTTATTTAATTTATTTATTGTGGGACTGGGGTTTGAACTCATGACCTTGCACTTGCCAGGCAGTCACTTGTACCACAGAGCTATCTCCTCAGCCCCGTATTCTTTATTTTTAAAATTATAAAATCTTTTGTCTCTTTCTTTTTCTTTTTTAATGGCTGGCTTAGCCTGCCCTAGGGGTGGGGCTGGCACAGCATATGGTGCCAGGGATTGAACCTCAGTCCCTACGGTTGCCTAAGCAGGCACTTTTGACTGCTGAGCCATCTTGCTGGCCCCCTCTTTTGTCTTTTTGAGACAGGGTCTTGCTGTGCAGCTCAGGCTGGTCTTGTGTTCATTGTGTAGCCCAGGCTGGTCTTAAACTTTCACGGTCCTCCTGCCTCAGCCTCTTGAATCCTGGGATCGCAGGCATGGTGGTACGCATCTGGCCTCACCACTGTTCACAGATGGTGCAGATTGTTTATTCCACTGCCCTGCACATAAGAGACAAAACAGCAAATTACAGTTAGTGTTTCCTTTTGTCTTGGCACCCACTGGGCAGGCCAGTGAAGTCACTGCCATGCCTACAGGCGGGAAGTGGGTGGTACAAGTAGTGCCACCCCTTTCTATAGTCAACTGAATGGCTTCTTGGGAGAGCAGAGGAGACCTGTCCTCTTCGGGAGTGCTTCCTAGGGGGTCCTGTAGCTTTGGGACTGATGGTACAATGGGCTCCTGGGGGTTGCCCACCCACAGATGAGAAGCAGGGGAGGCTCTACAAGAACTGGGCCAGTAACCCAGCCTCTTCAGTGGAATTCGCCTGCTTGTTGTGACACTTGGTTTCCTCTCAACCCAATTTGGCTTTCTAAATTTAGTTTTACATAATGGGAAGTAGCAATCTTTAATTAATAGATTAGAAGGGTTTTTTGCAGTTTCTGCCCATGGTGGTGAAGGAGTTTCTGAATCACGCTAATCAGCAGTAGAAGCATTTGGTATTTTAGGAGAGAAGAGTGGTCGTGTGATAGTTTGACACTGAGGGAATGTCAGATGAGCTGAAGAAAGATTACAAGAAATGGAGGGGACTAAGGTTAGTAGAATTTCTTAGGCAGCAGCCATTCTGTTCCGTATGAAGGACTTTTCCTGTCACCCGTGGATTATTGTCTGACAATTGGGCTCTGAAAGTCCGGGATTGAAGCGAAAGCACAGCCCGATGCTCATCTGTGTGTTAAATGTAGCTGTGTCCCTAGAACAAGTGCATGGCTTATGTCTTTTAACTGGATGAAGTTACACATTGTAGGAGCCGGCAGTTGGTAGTAGTTGCTTCTCGCTGCTGCTCCTGGTTCCTTCTGTTTTTTTTTTTTTTTTTTTTTTTTTTGTGCTTTAAACAATTTATTTAACCAAAATGGACTCACATTTGTTTCTGAAGTGACTTCCATTTATTTGGATACATCTTTTCCCAATGGTGATTTACAAGATCTTCAAGCCAATAGAAATATTTTATAAATATTTGGGTATACACCTGCACAATACCTCAGCAATACTTTTCAGCAAGAAAACACTGAAGAGTAAAGACCAGACACAATTACTCACTACAGTGAAAATCTGCTGAGATATATTTGAGGTAAGAAGGCACTACATACCTCTTCAACTAAGAAAATCACCCTTACAACACAGGGCAATTTTATTTTTATACAGCACCTAGAACACTTAAGCTGCCAATCAGGTGGTGAATGGCATAGCTACATCCCAGTTTATGCCATGAATTCATAGGGAATAGGTTCCAACAACTCAGATTCCTTCCCATTGGTCCTCACAAAGTGCGCTTCTCTGGGAGGGGCAGGCTGGCGCTTCAGTTGAACCCAAGTGCCTTTCTCTTTGGCTTCTTTCTTTTTCTGATCATTTTCCTTGACATGTTTCAGTAAGCTATCACGACTTTTTGAATGTTTAATATGCTCAGTACATACATTAATCCTCTTGGCAAGTATCTTGCCCTTAACTTGCTTGTTTACAATGCCAACAGTGTGCTGGGTAACATTGTAGACTCTTCCTGTTTTGCCATGGTAACATTTGTGAGGCATACCTTTTTTGCACAGTACCCATTCCCTCGATGTCTACAATGTCATCCTTTTGGTAGATTCGCATGTATGTGGCCAAAGGAACCCCCCCCCATGTTTTCTACACTTGATCTTAGCCAAAAGGCGGAGAAGCGATCACCCCATGTTTTCTAAAGGGCCTGGAGAACAGATACCAGGTTCCCCTCCTCTTGCTCTTTGTGTTAGTCATTTTGACAGATTACTGGAAGATGGTGGTTCCAGCCTAAGGGAAGTCCTTCAGGTTTTATTTTCTCGCTTTCTGTCTTTCTCTCTCTCTCTCTCTCTCTTTTTTTTTTTTTTTTTGGTATTTTAGGGAAGGGTCTACAGGATGTTCAGGGTCTTACCCCTAGTTAGGACTCATAGTGACCCGCCTGTTTACAGCCTCCCAAGAGCTGGGATTACAGGCTCATGCCACCACGCCCAGTCTCAGTTGCCCTCTCAGTGTGCCCCAGGGGCGGGCTGGCTTGGCAGGCACGGGGACCAAACCTGGTCCCCGTGCCTGCTTACAGGCACTTGAATATGCTGAGCTGTTTGACTGGCCCTTATTTTCTCTTTCATTGTTTTCTTTCTTTGTCCTCTCTGTTCTCCTCCAGCCTTGTGATCTCTTGGGCTCTTCTTTTTTTTTTTTTTTTAATTTTATTTATTTATTTTTTTCTTGTTTCAGAACCTTCGTTTGTTTATTCACTCATTTTCATGGCTGGCTCAGCCCACCCCGAGGGCAGGGCTGGCGCAGCATGTGGTGCTGGGGATCGAACCGCGGTCCCTGAAGCTGCCCAAGCTTCCCCAAGCAGGCGCTTTAGACCACTGAGCCATCCCGCTGGGCCCCTCTTGGGCTCTTCTGTCCTCTTTGCCATTGCCTTCTTCCTCGGTGTCCTGCCCACCTGTCTTTCCACACTACCCCTCCGTTGCCCTGGTCTGTCATCTCTCTCAGCTCCCTGGCACTTCCCATTGTCCTTCCTCCATCTTGGATGCTGCATCCTTTGCATGAATTATCCCTGTTATCACTGTGAACTGTGTCCTGTCCTTTGTGCTATTGTTATAATACATTTTGTTTTCATAAATGTCATAAATTCCAGAATAAATTGCTGTCTTATTTTTTGTCATTGCTTAGACTTAAACCTCAGGTCTTGCTCCATGGAGCTACATCCCTATTCCTACCGATACAATTTTTGCTAAAACAAATTACTATAATTTAATTCTTGTGTAGGGCCTGGGGAGATAGCTCCATGGCACAAGTGCTTGCCTCACAAATGTAAGGTCATGAGTTAGAACCCCGGTCCTGCAAAAAAAGAAAGAAAAGCAAGCAAGCAAGCAAGCAAGCAAGATGATAAATCTTGTGGGAGTGTGTGATACTAGGTGTTGGTCCTAAGACCTTCAGACTGAACTGTTTTCCTAGCCTTTAAAAACTTCTAATTCTCAGTTTTTACTTTTTAGATAAGGTTTTGCTAAGTCACCAGCTTCCCCAGGCAGGCTGTGTTTCAATTTGTATCTGTCTCAGCTTCCGAAAGTGCTGTGATGACACACAGGCTAAAAAGGTCCTTTCTCCTTGGTTGTTTGTATTTTACTATGCTGGCCAGTAGTTTGTGAAGAAGAGTATTTTTTATCCTGTGTTGGTTGGTTGACTTTATGTTTTGAGAATTTTGTCTTGTCCAACTCTGTAATTGTGTATTGCTCTGGACTGACTGAGTAGCATCCTGAGGTCCCTGACAGGCTGTGGGAGTGTCTTCCCTGAGGCCTGGGTTTGCTTGTTGAGGGCGATCCCCCAGCAGGGCTCTTTGCCAGGTGAGTTCAGCTTTTTTCCCATGCAGAATGAGTGAGCCCTTCTGCAGCCCTGGCTCCTTGGGACTGTCCATGGAATGTGGAGTGAAACGAAGAGCAGCAGGTGTTGGAGAGCCTGCAGAATACAACGTGGCAGCTCGCCCGGCAGCTAGTGAGGCAGGGCCCAGTGAATGCGTCCTCTTGCGTTCTGTGTGCGCAAGCTTGGCTGTGGTGATCCACCCACTCCTTGGCTGCTGCTGCCCCTCGCATGTCAGAGTGCCCATGTTTTCAGTCTCTCTTCTTATAGAGTTACAGAACTGAGGGAGGTGTGTGAAACTCATCACGGCAAGTGTGCCTATTGGGCATGTGCTGGCCCATTCATGTGCTGCCAGTCTAATTGATGTTTATTTATAAATTGGACATGGGGTTAGGCTGGACAAGTGAAAGTCTTGGGAATGTAGAAGCAGGGGGCCGGAATCTGAGTGCTTTTTGTCGCTGAATTGAGTGGGTTGGTGGCACCGTACCGTATGAGTTTTAACCCTGTGCTATGTGGAAGCAGTTACTGTTCATTGCTGGGGGAGAAGCCAGCAGCACTGCCTATGATCCCTCCTAGTAGTGGTTGTCTATGACGGAGAAGGCAGCTGGATCAGCTGGGGGTTCACTCCTCCCTTAAACTCTGTGGTCCTGACTTTGCTTCATTGCCCCATGTCTACATGAGTCCTGTTGGCACGGAGTCTGAGTATATGTGGGAATATATTTAGGCTAATTTCAACTAGAGTGTGGAGAGAAAGATCCACTTGTCTGTACTTTCCTTTTTCCCCACTTGTTTTTGCTTTTGAGACAGGGTCTCACTATGTAGTTCACATTGGCCTTGGACTCGCTTTGTACTACTGCCACTTAGCTTCCCATCCCTTTCTCTAGGTTTTTGAGACAGTTTTGCTACATAGGTTAGTTCAGGCTGGCCTTGACCTTACTGTGTAGCCCAGCCTGGCCTCAGACTGGCAGAGATTCTCACCTCAGCCTCTCAGATGTTGGGATTACAGGTGAGTGCCATCAAGCTTGACCTCAGTCCTTCTTAAATTTTTTATTTCGAGGGCCCAGCAGGATGGCTCAGTGGTCTAAAGCGCCTGCTTAGGAAAGTTTAGGCGGCTGCAGGGACCACGGTTCGATCCCTGGCACCACATGCTGCGCCAGCCCTGCCTTTGGAACGGGCTGAGCCAGACATAAAAATGAGTCAATAAACAAAGGTTCTGAAACAAGAAAAAAAATAAAAAATAAATAAAATAAAAATAAAAAATTATCAAAAAAAATTTTTTTTAAAAAAATTTTGAAGCAGGGTTTTGCTATGGTGCCCAAGCCAGCCCTGAATTTGTGATCATCCTGCCTCAGCCTTTCAAGTAGGTGGGATTGCAAACATGTGCCAACATAGCTAGCAGAGTACATGACTTTTAATAGGTATTAAGAAAATATATGAATGAATAAATAAATGGGTGAATGTTTATAGAATTTTTACTAGTAGTGAATTAGCGTTCACCTAAAGCAGTGCAGTGTTGTATTTGGGCCTCAGAATAAGAACAGTAGTAGCCGGGCGTGGTGGCTCACGCCTGTAATCCCAGCACTCGGGAGGCTGAGGCGGGAGGATTGGTGCGAGTTCCAGACCAGCCTGAGCTACAAAAGTGAGCTAAAGGCCAGCCTGAACTGCATAGCGAGACCCTGTCTCAAAAAGACAAAAAAAAAAAGAACAGTAGTAAGAATGTACCTGCTAAGATGGTTGTTATGTTTCAGATGACCTGATTTTTCTGATAGGCCTAGCCAGTCCTGTTAGTCTTCTTTGAATTGTGATGTGAAAAGGAGTCAAAGGTTGTTTCTCTTGCCCTATGCCTTCCTTGTTCTCACAGATGCATAAATTGCCTTTGGCCAAGTAAAGATGGAAACTTCGATAGTTTCTAAGCTATTAACCAAAGAATGAACAGAAGATTTAGAAGCAGCAGTTGTTCAGAAGAGAACTATTTGAATAGAACCCCATGGAATCAGCTTATTTTACTTCTGCTATAAGGGAAAGGAGGGGCTTTGGGAGCCAGCCTGCATATAATAATGAGGCTCTCCAGGTCCACAAGCGTGAGTTGGCTTAAAGGTATATTTACAGTGGCACTTACATTTGTGTTCATCTGTAGATCACAGGCCTTTCACCTTTGCACACCTACACGTCCCTGGCTAAGAAGTGCTTAGAGCTGCTGAAGGCTTAGGTGACTTGACAAGGACCATGGAAACAGATACAGAACAGACAATTTATTCACTCATATATTTTCTTAATCCCTATTAAAAGTCATGTACTCTGCTAGTACTTGGCGAGAGCTTAGCTTTGCTCCTGTGCTCAGACACAGATCACTAGGAAGAACAGTCCGGAAGCTCCCCAGTCTATTTAGCTTCACTGTGCTAGACAGCATCCAAATGTTCTCAGCTTTGTGAAAAAGAAAGAAATTGCATTAGCCTGACCTTATAGACACCCACGAGGAAAGTTGGAAAACTCAGAGAAGATCACAGATTCTTGGCTCCAGCTGCCTCTCCTGTCATTGCAGAAGCCTGAGCCTTCATGTATTGTTGGTTATGCTTTGAGGTGAGGAATTGAGCACCTTTTTGTTCCAGACTTGTTATATGGTAGCTGCCTTGCAGGCCTAAAAGTTTTTAAGAGGAAGGTTGGCTGGAGCTAGAGGTTTATCAGACATTTTTTGTGTAGGTATAGTTTTGAGAGTTTCACAGACCTTCCTGATAGATTCTGGCCCTAGCATGCATTGCTAAAAGCATTATGGTAGTCATCTAATATGGCTGATGTCCTTTTTTAAAAATTGTATTTTATTATTATTATTTCTTTTGCTGATGTCCTTAAAACAAACGACCATCTCCCCCATTCTTCTCCAACTCAGCCCAAGACATAATTTACTTAAAAGACGCCCAGTCAGCTCCCTGAGGTATATTGAAACATCCCCTTCAAACTCTACCCCTGGCAAAAGGCTATAAAAGCCTCAGCCTCCCTGAGAGACAGACAGAGAGACAGAGAGACAGAGAGACAGAGACAGAGACAGAGACAGAGAGAGAGCAATTCCTCATCCTTCTCACATTCTTTTCTGTGTCCTCAAAGAAAATAAAGGCCCTTTCTCTTTTTCTTGCTGCCTATTTCTCTGCTGTGCCAAGAGCCTATCACTTCCTAATTTTAAGTTTTTTTTTTTTTTTTCAGAATCAGGGATTGAGCTCAGGCCCTTGTGCTTAGCAGGAAAGAGATTATTTTATTGAGCTATCTCCCCAGCCCCCTCACTTCCTAATTTTGAGAAACTACCCTTTGAACTTTTTATGGTATGCTTTTAGCTTAGTGACTTTTGTAATCTTTTAATAGAATTTCAGACTTACACATGGACTTTTCACCCCACTTGCTCTGTGGTACCATCTTGGGTAACCACAGTATTGCTCCTTTAAGTTTTTTTTTTGTATTTTTGAGACAGGGTCTCGCTATGCAGTTGAGGCTGGCCTTGAGCTCACTTTTGTAGCCTAGGCTGGTCTCGAACTCTTTGCACCAATCCTCTTGCCTCAGCCTCCCGAGTGCTGGGATTACAGGTATGAGCTACCACGCCCGACTGCTCCTTTTAAGTTTTGAAGCATGTATCCAAGTAGAAAAGAACAGCAGTGAAGCCCTAGGGTAGATGAGAAAAGGGATTTTGGCAACAGGCTGTCACTATATTGCTTTCTAAGTTGTTCTTCCTTATTCTCTAAATTCTCTGTGATATAAGGGAATATGTCATTTATTTATTTATTTATTTATTTATTTATTTATTTATTTTCTTGTTTCAGAACCTTTGTTTGTTTATTCACTTATTTTTATGGCCGGCTCAGTCTGCTCCGAGCACAGGGCTGGTGCAGCATGTGGTGCTGGGGATCGAACTGTGGTCACTGAAGCTGCCCAAACTTTCCCAAGCAGGCGCTTTAGACCACTGAGCCATCCTGCCGGGCCTCTAGGGAGTATGTCATCATAAGGTGTATTTGGGACTTGCTATACCTGATTAAAACAGATTTGGGGGCAGGGACTGCAATTCATTGGCAGAGTGGTTGGATAGCACGTGTGCTATTCTAGGCTTAGTCCCCAGCATCACAAAATGAGACAAAAAAACAGAGCACCTGCTTTTTACTGCCTGTGTACAGAGCCCTCTTTGCTCTGGGGATGATTTCTCTCAAGTTTAGGGGCAGTAGAAGATGTTTCTCTTGCTCTATAAATTTAGTTTGTTGGGGCCTGGCGGGATGGCTCAGTGGTCTAAAGCACCTGCTTGGGAAAGCTTGGGTGGCTTCAGGGACCACGGTTCGATCCCCGGCACCACATGCTGCACCAGCCCTGCCCTCTGGGCCGGCTGAGCCAGCCATAAAAATGAGTGAATAAACAAACAAAGGTTCTGAAACAAGAAAAAAAAAAAATTATTAAAAAAAAAATTTTAGTTTGCAAGGTTCTGTATAGCAGTGTAGAAAATCAAAGGACCAAAATCAGTGTCAAGAAAAGCTTTTCCCCTTCAGATCTCTACATTTGGCCAAACCCAAAATTTATACTATTTTTGTTCCTTCATTGCTGCAGAAGCAAAAGATAATCTCTTAACAGGTTTAGCTTGTTATCAGGAGAAAAAGATCCTCACATAAAAGTCCCTTAAAGAGTGAAAAGTTATTGTTCTTTTCTCTGCACATGAACTCACATCCTATAGGAATTCACATCCATAGGCCCGGGAGCATTTTTTTTTAAAGTTTTATTTTTCTTG
>PVJA010002363.1:60420-72923 GCA_004027025.1 Myocastor coypus
CCCCCCCCCCCCCCCCCTTTTTTTTTTTTTTGCCTTTTTGAGACAGGGTCTCACTATGCAGTTCTGGCTGGCCTTGAGCTCACTTTTGCAGCCCAGGCTGGTCTCGAACTCGCACCAGTCCTCCTGCCTCAGCCTCCTGAGTGCTGGGATTACAGGCGTGAGCCACCAAGCCCAGTTTGGGGGCATTTTGTCAAGTGAAAGGGGAGGCAGAAGGTGTGGCTGTGCTTTCGTTACCCCGCCTGTTCTTCCAGTAGTTGATACTGGATCCTTCCCAGGATCTTAGTGAACAAAATGGATATGATATTGGTTGTATATCAGGTGGCTGATGGAGATGTGGTCTTATTGGCTACTAAATTCCCTGCCTCCGTCCCTTTCTGTCTGGAACTGAACTCAAGACCTCATGTATACTCAGCAAGGACTCTACAGTTAATTACATCTCCAGCTCAATCACTGGACTTCTCAAGGGCTGATTTGTGCTATCTCTCAGCTGGACACAGTTGGAAAGAATGCTCAGGAGTATGGGGCCCACAAGAGGCAGTAGCTCCTGACCATGTGTTGTTATAGGCAGCTGCACAGTGCTCCTCCATTTTCCAAAGTTTGTAAAAGTTCCTTTTCATGTGAAAGAGGGAAGGTGATAATTAGGGTGATTGCTTTGTCCCTAGACACATGGCAGTGGGAGGCATTTGAGAACGTTATTGACCCTTTTAGCAGATATGATAAACAGCAAATAAAATGGAGAACCTGACTTCTGTTTAGAGAGAGGAAGGAAGGATTTGTTCTATTTCCTGTCCTGTGCGGAGCTGTGTGGAACCTTTAGTCTGTGCAGGGCGCTGACGCACTGGCCTGTGTGCTCTGTTCTCTGGGGCAATTTAGAGCAGACAGCCAAAGCCTTTTCATTTTATCATTTGATTCCTTGGACTTTGTGTCAATGAAGTGCTTAGGTTGGAAGCCAGACAGATGCCTCTTTACTGAAAAGCCACCTAGTATATTTTAAAATTGTTCTACTAACGGTTGTTGGCTTCTGCGTCTTTCTTGTTGCTGCATGCTGATGACAGTGAGCCTGCTGATTGCTGCCAAATGTCCCTGGGTAATTGGTGATCTTGTCCATAGATGCTGGAATTGGCTGGGGCTTATGGTGCCACTGGGGTTTTGGTGTCATTAGCTAGTTACACTGGGTGCTATTTCTAGCCCATATTTTGAATTCCTTGACTTCTCTCCCAAACGAGTGAGATGCTCAGACTTCTTTTCTATCAGTCACTGTGAAACTATTGATTTTCCCTAATGAGCAGGTTCTGATTTGAGTTCTGTGGGTACGCTTTCTTAGCTTCACACCAGGCCATGAGGAGTCTGGCTGTTTTGTCTTTGCTGCCTCTTTCCTTACTTACACAGAATATAAAAGCTACTGAGTTCACTCTGACCTGATTCTGGAGAAACAGTTTATTTATTCTCTGCTAGAGGCTTTCTGTCTCCTTCCTGTTTTTAATGTTATTTAAGTGTCATTCACTTGGTTTTGTAATTAAGCCTGCCCTTGTAGGCATCTAAGCTTTCACTTAATTATGTCCTCACGTGGTTGACTTGTTCCTTTCTGTACCTGCTTTACCTTGACACAGAGGGCAGGTTTTGGTTTTGGATAAATTCCTGAATCCATTATTCATTCTATTCCTGCATACCTTCTTCCTTTCCCTCTGAATTCAGAACAGGATAGAAAAACTTCTAGGGAAGTCCTCATTGTGTAGGGTACATTAATGCAAGGCTTTCTGTGGGCTGACGTGACTCTGTGTTTAAAGTGGCAAGATTGGTGGTTGGCCCTGAATTCTTTCAATTTGAAAATTAGGTTGACAGTTTCTGCCTCTGGGAATCCACTTGGGACTTGCAGAGCCATCAAGTTATGGTCCTGGCTGTGTTTCTGAGTCTGGACACAACATCCTATATTCCATCTGTGTTTGTACGCAGGAGAGTCCAAATTCTTGCACATTGTCCTCTTAGCTGTGTTACTAAGTGTGATGCACCTGAGCTTCCTTGGAAGGGGGCCTGGGCTGAAACTAAGCACAAACCTGGGAATGGGTCTTGTATAGAGTAAGGCAGAGTCAGTGGCAGCTGCAGTCAGTTTGCAGTGCCTAAAAAAAGCTGAGAAGCTAAAATTTCAGGGTATCTGGTAGAAAAGAGTTTCCAGTGAAGAAATAAATGTGTATGGACTTGTGCTTCTCTTCAACTGGAACATATTTATAGTATACTACTGCAAATATTTCACTGCAGAAATGACTCTTCTTCATTTAGTGCAGGTTAAAAGTAAATACTTACTATCTGGAGCCTTATGCCAATACAAGATAGCAAAGATGCTGCAAACCTAGGGTCCCCAAGGATATCTAGGGTACAGTTGAATTTAAAGTACTAATAGTTTTAACTTCCAGTATGAATCAATATTCTAAAGACTGCCACAGTATTCCCTTGAAGGCTTTTCAGTTTGTACCCTTAGCATGAGCACTTTAACTCACTGATGATTAAATGCAATTGGCTTTTCTCTTTCCCATAATGAGGTAGTACCTTATATATATGTTCACCCTGATGCTTAGAATGGCACACATGGGTGGGTGGCAACAGTCAGTTATGCCAAGGTTAAGAAGGGTTGGGCTGCCATTTTTCTGGGGCTTATGGAAAGAAAGACATAGATCTCTTGTTTTTAAAAAATTACAGTAAGACTTACATAGTATAAAATTTTCCAGGCTATGACTCGAGGCACACACCTGTAATTGTAGTGCTTTTGGAGGCTGAGGTGGGAAGATTGTGAGTTGGAGCCCAGCCTGGTTAATTCAGAGACATAGCAAAACCCTGTGTCAAAATAAAATATAAAAAGGGCTGGGAGCCAGGCTGGTGGCTTATGCAGGAGGATTATTGTGAGTTTGAAGCCTCCTTGGGCTGCAAAGTGACCTCGAGGCACTAGTATGAGCTACATGGTGAGACCCTGTCTCAAAAAAAAAAAAAAAGCTGGGAATGTAGCTTCATGTGAATAGCCCTAGGTTCAATCCCTAGTACTGCACAAGTACTGGATCCCCCACCCCCAAATAATTGTAACTTTATAGTTTTTTGGAGATAGGCTGATCCTGAACTCTTGGCGATCCTCCTGCCTCAGCCTCCTGAGTGCTGGCGCTACAGGCGTGCGCCACCGTGACTCTTAAGGATGTGGCTCAGTGGCTCTAAGTACCTTTGCGTTGTTGTGCAGCTGTCACCACCTTCTGTTGCCAAGATTCTTTTCAGTCTTCCCAGACTGAACTACCCCTTAAACATTGATTTTTTTCTTTTTTTCCACTGCTCAATGTCCTTCTTTTTTTTCCAGTACTGGTAGTTGGACCCAGGGCTTTCACATGAGCTATGCCCCCATCACTTTTTTATTTTGAAACAGGCTGATTTGCCTGGGCTGGGGTCCTCTTGCCTCAGCCTCTGGGTGTACCAGGCGCACAGGTGTTGGGCACAATGTCTGGCTTAAAGTGCTGTTCATGAGTGGAACTGTGTTTGTCCTTTGGCTTACTTCACTTAGCATAATGTCTTTGCATTCCAGTCATGTCAAATCGTGTGTGAGAATTTTCTTCCTTTTAAAGGCTAATAATAACATACTGTATGCAAATACCCTGTTTTGTTTAACCATCTGTCTGTTGATTGACACTTTAGTGGTCTTTTTTTTTTTTTTTTTTTTTTTTTTTTTTTTTTTTTTTTTTTTTTTTTTTTTTTTTTTTTTTTTTTTTTTTTTTTTTTTTTTTTTTTTTTTTTTTTTTGCAACTGGGTCTTGCTATGTAGCCCAGGCTGAACTCGAATTTGCAGCAGTCCTGCTGTGTCAGCCTCCCGAGTGCTGGGGTTACAGGCATGTGCCACATGCCTGGCCAGTTTCTTCTGTTTTTGACTATTGTGCAGAAATCTTCCTCTGAGTCCTTGATTTGAGTCTCTTGTGTTCTAAGCATGTAGATTCAAGTGTCTTAACCAAGGAATAAAGTCCTCAGACTTTGATGGGGAGAGATGGACTCTGAGCTTCCATGATTTTTCTCTTGCTCACTTGATGCGTGAGGGCTGATGAATAGAATTCCGACCCTCTCTGGGCTTGGGGTAGCAAAGTAAGTTTTGGCTCAAGATTGCCAGCTCCTCCACTTCAAGGAGTGTCTTCTCTATTTAGGTGGAAGGAGTACAGTTTTGCAGATCTCAGTAGGAGGAGCCATCTCTCCCCAGTATGTTTCCCTTAATACTCTGTAGCTCCAACCTGTCTGTAACTTTAAACTTTCTGAATTTGATTCCTGATTTGTAAAATGGGAACAGTAATAGCTGCTTCATCAGATGACTGACAGAGAGGATTCAGAGAGCAGCATAACTTACATGCTGTAAATAATAGCTGGCACCCAGCTGCTGCCCAGGAAATGTTAGCTTCCTTAACATTGACGACCATGTTTTTCAGTTTGAAGCAGTGAGTGCACTTTAGGGGAAGTGACTTCTACAGTTAAGTGTCTGTTTTTAAGTTATTGATAACTAAAAGTGTATGAGCTGCTGGCACAGTTTTGAACACTAGTTGTTTTACTTTTCAGGAGGAAATGATGCCTTCATCTGTAATATTTCTGTCTGGCACTAGTGTTTTGGGCAGCTCACTCTTGGGGCTTGTGGCCTCTGGAGCCTATGAGCAGTATCTTGTAAGGCTCAGAAGGTCTCCCTCCCTAACTTCTTTCATATCCAAAAGGTTGTTCTTTATGCGAAGCTATGTGCTGTTTATATCCCCCAACCCTCTGTCTCTGTCTCTATCTCTGTCTCTGTCTCTGTCTCTGGGAGGTCCTTTGCCCTGAGCTATACTCTCAGTATTTTTTTAACCTATTTTGAGACAAGGCTGTGCTAAGTCATACTGAGCTACAGGTGTTTTATCACCTTGCCTACTGTTCTATTTTCTTTCAAGGGATGAAAAATCCTTTACCTGGCTGTTGTGGCTGTGTCTGGATGACTCAAAAGTGTTATGTGGTCAGAGCTGGGGCTTTTCGGAGATAACTGGACCTAGGGTGTGTGATGCTGGGATTAGTGGTGGGTGGCCTCTAAATTAGTTCACTGGTTGATTTGACATAGCTCAGGGTGTGGCTAATGGAGGGGTGCCTGGAAGGGATGAGAGGGAGAGGCTGTTGCTGCATTGGTGCCTTCTGTCTACCATGAGCTGCCCTCCTCCAATATGCCCCTCTGCCATATCACCCTGCCTCAGAGCCAGGAGACTACTGATTGAGGCCCCTCTAAACACGGAACTAAAATAAGCCTTTCCCCTTTGGCCTCTCCATGCTGGTCTCAGCAGAGAGAAGCGTAGTGAACACTGGTCTTGGACTCTTGTACCAAAAACCCTTCTTTGGGAGGCTCTCAGACCAGGGGTCAGGACTCTGAGGAAAAGGCATGACCCTTATTCCTGGCTTCTCTTTAAAGATACTATTTAACAATAATGACCTGAAGAATTGAGGAGGCTAAAAGCTCATCTTGCTTTTATCTTTACAGCGCCTAAGTGCTGCATTTCCAGTGAGCTGCTTTTGCCCTCTGGACAGCTTGACATCACACTTTAGTCTTTCTTATCTTGCCTTCATGGAATGGAGACCAAATTGTCATCCCAGTGCAGTTTCTGGCTAGTTGGGGGTAGAAGTCCTGTTGGATGTGGAGTTTTCCTATGTGAAAATGAAACTAACTTAAACAACCTCAGAGTTCTTTCTAGCTCTGAAAGTCCAAGCTCAGCCATGTCACTGCCTTGCAGACTTCAAATCCCTGTCACATAAGCAGAGGGAAGGAAAGGAGAACGTCTGGTGTGTGAGAGTCCACACACAGTGGGTGCTGGAGGAGGAGAGCCCTGGAGAACCGCTTCTCCTGGTGGCTCTTCTGGGTGGAGGCGTAGGATTCGACTTGAATTACCAGGTCCAGAATGCCCCTCAGTGTATCCTGGCACCACACTCTTCTGAGTACTGTTCTGCCCCACACATGTCTGTAGCTTCGTGGACACAGTTTGGCTCATCCTGTGCCAGAATTATTTTCTTTCTCCCCTCCTAGTGATCACTTTGTCATCCTTGACTCTGAATCCCAGAGATCGAGACTATCTGGAGTCCTGCCAAGGAAGGATGAAGAATCATTACTCCCACTTCCTTTCCTCCAGGGTTCCTGCTCCTTCATTACCACAGGGCCACCACTGGGGCTGTATTTTGAGACAGGGTCTCATGCAGTTCAGGCTGGCCTTGAATTCATGTTTGTAGCCCAGGCTGGTCTCGAACTCACACGGATCCTCCTGCCTCAGGATCCCAAGTGCTGGGATTACAAGCGTGCGCCACCATGCCCGGTGAGGCTGCATCTTTATGCCAGTGTGCTAGACACAAAATTCCTGCTTGATGGGGTGTATGCAAAGCTGTGGGCTGGGTGTGGTGGTGCAGCTGGAATCCTAATACTCTGTTGTGAGTTCAAGACCAGCCTGGGCTATGTAGTGAGTTCAAGGCAAGCCTTGAAGAGAAAGAGAAAAAACAAGCTGCTGGTCTTTCTACCTATTGCATGTTCTGCTGAGAGCTGTGTGTAATTCCAGCCCTTTCTTGTCTCTTGTGAGCTTATTGTCTGACTGTCAGGTTTTTATACCTTCTCAGAGCTATCAGGGCACTGGGGTCAGCAAGGTACATGGGGCACTGGGATAGTCAGCAAGGTACACGTCATTAAGGAAGGTCATTTGGGTTGGAGTAATCATTTCTACGTGGATTCCTTGCCAGCTCCCATCAGTCTGTGAGTCCATAGTCATGGTGAGGCCATGTGTGAACTAGAGTAGGTTCCTGTGGGGCTGCCCCATGTCTGGTCCAGTAGCTTCCATGTGAGCAGACTGCTCAAAGGGTCAGCTGCCTGCCATTTATCTTCCAGCATGAGACCCTAGATGACTTAGTTTAGGGCAGGGGTAAAGAGCTCGAAAGTGAGGAGGTTTGCCTTTCTCATCTTGCATAAGGCTTTTAGCTATTGGAGAGGAAGATTCAGACCTTAGTCACAGGATATAAGTGCAGCCAGGCTTTGTGCTGTCCTCCCTGCTGACTTCTTGTTGTACCGTGTTGTGAAGAGTACGAGAGAGGCGTTGTGTCTCAGACCTGTGTCACAGTCTCACTCTTGCTTCCCTTCCCTGCTGTTCCAAATCAAAGTGCACATCCCTTCCCTAAGAATAGCAGGCTTCACACAAAGCTCAGGCTGCGTGGGAGAATGGGCTTCTTTGCTGGTGTGTAAACTCTTTCCCTATTGCTTGGATACAATACCTAACACCCACGGTGTGCAGGAGAAGAGATTTGGTTTGGTACATGTTTCAGAACTTCTAGTTCTTGTACAGTCAGTGCTGTTAGAAGGGCCTAGGCAGAGGAAAACTGCTTGGGTCATGGTGGACGGGAGGCAGAAGGAGGCAAGGAGCCAGGAAGGAGATGCACTATGATCTCCTTTCCCCAGTAGCCCCACCACTCGCCGGTGCACCAATATAATCCAATCACTCTCTACCTTTAAACTCTCTAACTTTGAGTGTAGGAGGTTTTAGGGGAAAATCCAGAAATGAACTGAAACAGCTGGCCAGAAGCAGATGTGGTAGAGGAGAGGTCAATATATTTTTTGTTGTTGTTTTTGTTTTGTCGGGATGTACAGGAGGGGAAGGTTTGAGACACAGAAGACAGAGAAGGAGTACAGGTTGCTTACAGCTGCTGACCACTCTGTGCTGTTTTGCTGTCAGGGGAGTAGGCCTAGGGACACTAGTGAAGATGGCAGAGAAGCCAGACTAATCCCTAGGACAAGTGATCTGAGTAGACATTTCTCAGAAGAAATGGCTCACAAATATGTAAAAAATGCTCAACATCATTAGCTATCCAGAAAATACAGTGCCTATCATCCCAGCACTCTACATGCTGAGGCTAGAGGATCAGTGCAAGTTTGAGGCCAACCTGGGCTCCAAAGTGAGCTCAAGGGCAGCCTGAGCCGGCATAAGGAGACCTGTCACAACCGAACCGAACCGAACCGAACCGAACCGAACCGAACGTCTCAGTGAGATACTTCCTCGGGCTAGGGAGATAGCTCAGTAGAATAAGCACTTGCCTGGCAAGCACAAAGGCCTGAGTTCCACCCCCCCATTCCACAAAAAAAAAAAAAAAAGGAGAGAGAGCTATTACCTCATCCTAGTTAGAACAGCCATTGTCAAACACAAAAAGTATAACAGGAAACAAGGGAGTGGAAAATGTTACTGTAACATAATTGTTTTAGTGTTTTGTATTTTGACCTGTAAGTCTGGTTAATTTATGTTTATGATAATTAACTTGATAAAAGACTTATAAAATATATCTGAGGCTGGGCATGGTGGCGCATGCCTGTAATCCCAGCACTAAGGAGGCTGAGGCAGGAGGATCGATGTGAGTTCGAGACCAGCCTGGGCTACAAAAGCGAGCTTAAGGCCACCCTGAACTGCATAGCAAGACCCCGTTTCAAAAAGATATAAATCAATCAATCAATCTAATGTTGGCAGAAAATAGAGAAAAATATTAAAAGCCAGAGGGGATGCCAGGTGTGGTGGTGTACACCTGTAATTCCATACTGGGGAGGCTCAGACTGAAGGATTGAGAAATGGCAGTGAGTTCAAGGCCAGTGAGGGTTACAGAGTGAGTCTCATACTGAATTGTGTAAGGAGACCCTTTCTCAAAAATGAAACGACAAAAAGGAAGAAAAAAAGGGTGGAGGAGATAGTTCAGTGGCACAGTGCTTGCCTGGCAAGTGTAAGGTCCTGAGTTCGACTCCTGGTACTGCATGCTATGCCAGCCAGGATGCCATACTGGCCTCAGAACTGGGCATGGTCATACACACCCAGCACTGGGGAGGCTGAGACTGGAGGATCACTACAAGTCTGAACTACTGTATCAAGACCCTGCCAGGCATGGTGGTGCACGCCTGTAATCCCAGCACTTGGGGGGCTGAGGCAGGAGGATCAGTACGAGTTCGAGACCAGTGTGGGCTACAAAAGTGAACTCAAGGCCAGCCTGAACTGCATAGTGAGACCCTGTCTCAAAAAGACACACACACACAAAAAGACCCTGTACACTACCCCCCAAAAAATCACATATGCTCCAAAAAGCAAAAAGAAAATGGGGGGGGGGAGAAAAAGAATTGAGATGTGTTATGTACACGCATAGTGTGGATTCTTCACAATGAATGGAATCATTATTAGTAAACATACTAATACTATTTTTTAAAGACAAATCTGCCAGGGTTATGCCTATAATCACAGCTAGTTGGCATTGGGAGGCCGAGGCAAGAGAATCTTAAGTCCAAGACCAGCTTGGGCAGCTCAGTGAGACTCCACCTCAAACTGCAAAAAAAAAAAAGGGGGGGGGGCTTGGTATATAGTTCAATGGTAGAGCGCTCCTAGGGTCAATTCCCAGCACTTCAAAAAGAAAAACATGGGGCCCGGCGGGATGGGTCAGTGGTCTAAAGCGCCTGTTTAGGAAAGTTTGGGCGGCTGCAGGGACCACGGTTCGATCCCCGGCACCACATGCTGCGCCAGCTCTGCCCTCAGGGCAGGCTGAGCCAGCCATAAAAATAAGTAAATAAACAAACAAAAGTTCTGAAACAAGAAAATAAAATAAAATTCTAAAAAACCAAACAAAACAAAAAAGAGAAAACACAAGTGGTTGCCAGGGTGACCACAGCTGTTGCAGAGAATAAAGGGGGAAAAAGAATTGTTTTACATTTTAGGTACTAGGGACGGAGTCAAGGACTTCATTCCTGCTAGCCAGGAGCTTTTCCACTGAACCATATCCCTACCCCTGGAAAGAGAGCTCTATGATGTGTGCTTTGTGGCACTGCAGTACTTGGTACTTCTGTTTGGAGGAAGGCTCCACCTAGAGTAGCACTGGTGAACCTTTTAGAGCTTTCTGTGATACAAAGAGCTGTCTGCAGCAGTGCCATAGGCTCAGGTTCACTACTGCTGACCTAGAGCCTTCACACTTAAGCCACATCCCTGGCCCTCTCTTTAAAAAACACAAAACCTTTTTTTTTTTGAGACAAGGTCTTGCTAAATAAAAAAGCTGCCCAGCTTGTGATCTTCCTGCCTCAGGCTCCTAAGGTGCTGGAATTACAGGCATATGGCACTGTATGTGGCTTAAAATTGAACCCTTAATGCACATAATATAAGTTAGTACAGCCATTAAGGATAAGTATGAAGGTTCTTCAGAAAAAATAAAAAGACCTACTGTGTCACTAGCTATCCCACTTCTAGATGTAAGGCCAAAAAAAGCGACATCAGTGTACCAAAGAAATAATACTCAGCCATAAAAGTGAAACCTTGATATTTTTCATAAAGTAGGTAGAACTGGAAGACTATATGTTAGGTGAAATAAACTAGACACAGAACATGTTCCCTTTTGGATTTAGAAGCCAAAGAAGTCAATCTGAGTTTAGAATAGCGATTGCTAGAAGCTGGGTAGGGAGAAGGGATAGGAAGAGGTCAGGTAATGAGTATAAAAAGACAGAAGGGAGAAAGAGGAAGTTCTAGTGGTCCACAGCATGGTGGACAGTTTATAGTAACAGCTACAGTTTACGTGTACCAGGTTCAAACTCAGGGCCTTGCCCTTGCCAGGCAGATACCTTTGCTGCAGCAATATCTCCCCAGCCCTTCTCTTACGTGTTTTATGAAGAACTAGGGAAACAGAGCTGAAAGCCTGCAAATATAGAGAGATGATAGGAGCCTGGCTAGTGAGACCTGTCATCCTGGCACCTGGCAGCAGGATCAAGAGCTTGAAGCCAACCTGGGTTACACAGCAAGTTCAAGATCTCCCTGGACCACATAGTGATACCTTGTCTTAAACACCAATCTTTCCTAATGTAATTTTTTTTTTTTTTTTTTTACCAGAGATCAAACTCTGGATCTTTGTACTTGTCAGGCAGGTGCTTATGCTGCTGAGCTAGCTCCTTGGCCCATGATTTGATTAATGTACATTATTTACATGTGTTGAAGTAGCACATTGAGCTGGGCGTGGTGGCGTACGCCTGTAATCCCAGCACTTGGGACGTTGAGGGAGGCTGAGGCAGGAGGATCAATGCGAGTTCAAGACCAGCCTGGGCTACAAAAGTGAGCTCAAGGCCAGTCTGAACTGCATAGTGAGACCCTGTCTCAAAAAGACAAAATAAATAAATAAATGTCCGCATGGGCTAGTAGCTAAGATTTATTTATTCTAATCTTATGGATTTCTGTGCAACTATTTGCTTTCCTAAAACTTGATTACACTTTGAATAGTTTATTGATATCCTGTTTTTCTTTCCTTTTTAAAGCCCTGATAAATTTGCTGAAGTTTCTTATGTCAAATGAAACCGTTCTGTTGGCCAAACACAACATTTTTACATTAGCCCTTATGGTGAGTAACAAAGCAAACATTCGTTTCTCTGAGGCTGTGTGCCTAGTCAGAGATGTGCTGGTTTGAAACAAGAGAGGCTTAGCTATAAAGGGTACGAGGCTGAATTTTTCTCAGGGGCCAGAATCTTAGACTGCTGCTTGTCATTGTCACTACCTGCCTGGTGGCCCTGGAATTCCCTGCTCCATGTGAGGTGGCTGGCTGCATGGGTGTTGTCAGACTTCTGTGTATCCCTGTGCCCCTGCTCTCAGCTGGAGACCTCACTGCACCAAAGTCCCTGTGACAAGCTTCTGGAGTGCCCATTGCAGGAGCAGTTTTGTCACTCTGCTTTTGGTATCCCACGGGCATTACAGATGCCTGTTTGTCTGATTCGTTATCTTTTTATTATCTTCTTAGGATTACCGTTCAGAAATATTCAACATTTAGTGGGATAAAAGCCTGATTTGTACTATTTACTGATTTTTGTTGTGGCACTTTACCCAGCAGCCACTTGTAAGCTCTCAGCATGACATGAGTCATTTGGAGCACTGGGGAGGAGCTGTGCAGTAGCACATGCTCTGTGGTGTCCCACCACCCAGGTGCAAGAGCCAGAGTCAATTCGGATGCATATAGATATAGTAAAAGGTGGAAAATACTAAGTTTCATTATTTGTTTTAATTATTATTATTTTTTTGGATTAGGGTTAAGGGTTAAGGTTCTATGTTTTGAATATTTATATACCTTCATTTTAACATAATTTGTTTGATAGTTCATATGAGGGGACTTTTCATAATGGCTATGTTTTGTAACTGTCTTCTGAAATCCTTGAAATTTTGACAATTTCTGTAAGCGAGCTAGAGGTGGTTGTGACATACTACCTACCAACACTTGCTTGGTCTTTTGTAGCCTGAAACCTGTTTATGTAGTATTGTTTCTCTTTTAGATTGTGAACCTGTTTAACATGTTTATCACATATGGCGACACATTCCTGCCAACCCCCAGCAGCTATGATGAACTTTACTATGAGATTATTCGCATGCACCAGAGCTTTGACAACCTGTACTCTATGGGTAAGTTCTTTTCTTTTCCTCCTCCTCCCTCTCCTCCCCTCCTCCTTCCCTCCTCTTCCTCGTCCCCTTCACC
>PVJA010002363.1:73023-108484 GCA_004027025.1 Myocastor coypus
GGGAATTGAGGGGCCCGGCAGGATGGCTCAGTGGTCTAAAGCGCCTGCTTGGGAAAGCTTGGGCGGCTTTAGGGACCGCGGTTCGATCCCCGGCACCACATGCTGCGCCAGCCCTGCCCTCGGGGTGGGCTGAGCCGGCCATAAAAATGAGTGAATAAACAAAGGTTCTGAAACAAGAAGAAAAAAAAAAAAAAAAATTAAATAAAAAAAAATTAAAAAAAAAAAAGAACTGGGAATTGAGCCGGGTGTGGTGGCGCACACCTGTAATCCTAGCACTCGGGAGGCTGAGGCAGGAGGATTGGTGTGAGTTCGAGACCAGCCTGGGTTACAAAAGTGAGCTCAAGGCCAGTCTGAACTGCATAGCGAGACCCTGTCTCAAAAAGACAAAAAAAAAAAAAAAAGAACTGGGAATTGAACTCAGGACCTTGTGCTTGCCAGGCAGGCACTTTTGCCCCTGAGCTATCTTCACTTTTTGTTCTTCTTTCTCCATCCTCTTTCTGTTTCTTGACCAGTAAAAGGAAAATGCTACAAAAATTTTCTGCTAGATGGTTGGTGTTGTTACTTGTTACAGAAATATAGTAGTCTCTTCTCAGGCATGTAAGAAAGCATATGCAAGCCTTTCACATGCAGGAACTTAGATTTCACCTCAGTGGAAAGTTGATTAACAATCTTTTTTTTTTAATTAAAAAATCATTCATTTATTCATTTATACATTTGGTACAGAGTCTTGCTATGCAGCTTGATTTCATAGTGATCCTTCTGTCTCAGCCTCCCCTGCACTGGGGTTACAGCTGTGCACCACCATGCCCAGTTTCAGAGCACAGCAAGCCCGGGTTCTGGGGCCAGAATGGCATGTGGTTTTAGTTCTAGGGATCAAACTTGGATCCCTGAGCTTGCAAGGAGGGCACTTATCTCCTTAGCCCTAAGCAACCTTCGTTGATGTGTGAAAGACAGAGAATAGACCTGTGGATCTAGTGAATGCCCGGGAGATGGAGGCAAAAGAGTGGGTGGGAAGTGACACATAGGAGAGTTTTGCTTCAGGAGAGGCATTGTATGATTTGAGAAAGTATGGACTTTCTAAGGGGTCTTACTGGCCTTGACCTAAACTACTCCCTCTTACAAATACACTTTCCTCATTATTCTTGCCACTTTTTTTTTTTTTTTTTTAGAATTTTTTATTTTATTTATTATTTTTATTCTTGTTTTAGAGCCTTTGTTTATTCACTCATCTTTATGGCCTGCTCAGCCCACCCCGAGGGCAGGGCTGGCGCAGCATGTGGTGTTGGGGATCGAACCGCAGTCCCTGAAGCCGCCCAAGCTTCCCCAAGCAGGCGCTTTAGACCACTGAGCCATCCAGCCGGGCCCCTGAATTTTTTTAAAAAAATGTATTTCGTACAGGATCTCATAATTTGGACTTGTAGTGATCTTCCTGTTTCAGCCTCCCAGGCGCTGGGATTACAGGTATGTGCCACCGTGCCTGATTTCTGTTGCCAGCTCAGTGGGTTGGCGGGGCAGGGCTGGTGTTGTATATGGTGCCAGGGATTGAATCCTGGTCCCTTTGCTTGTGTAAGCAGGTGCTTGGTCAGCTGAGCTATCTTGCCAGTCCTATAAACTAGTTTTAGCACCTCTGAAACTCTTTTTGTGCTCTTGTGAAGTTACCTCTTTTGCTCACCCTGAGTTCCTAGCAACCACTGATCATTTTTATTGAGTACTGGATTTCTGTGATGTTCCTTTATATAAACTTGGGCATTGTTCTGGCATGTGGTTATGAGGAATTGGGTTGATATTTTCAAGGTTTGCTTTTTCGGTCTGAGGACAGGTCAAAAGCACCTTGTCCTGAAGGGGTACCCTGGCGGTGCTGTTCTGTAGAGTGCCTGATAACTCAGGTCTTTCCACTTGTCTGATGGAAACACAAGGTGTTCTCCTGTGCAGGAGTTCCTTGGCTGATTTCCTTTTCCATATGTTTGGGTTACTGCTCAGCAAGAGATGAAGTGTGCCCCTCTGTAGATCTCTGGAGCTTTCAGGATCTTTCCTTGCCAGCTGCCCACAATGTTCCTTGTAGATGGAAGCCTTGGCCCCTCCAAAACTAATCTCTGCATGTTCAACTTGGTGAGATTTTTTTTTTTTTTTTTTTTTTTTTTTCTACTTCTTCCCCCCTGCCTTGCAGCCTGGAAACTCCTTCACATAGTGAGCTGGGTTAATCACAGGTGCATCTTGATTTTTTTCCCCTTCTTCCTTAGATTGTAGCTGTAAACTGCTTATTGCCCAGTACCCGGTAACCATTGTTTCATACTGCTTAATGGAGGAGGGTAAAGAATGTTTCCATCACAGATGGAAGAGAAAGTGTCTCAACAAGGGTAAAGGCATACCTGTGATGTTCCTGTGACATTTTTCTGCAGTAAAGTACTGAGTAGAAGGATCCCTCACAGAAGCTACTCTAAACAACATAGAACATGCTTTGAGCTGCTTTTCATTTTTTAAAATAGTAATTGTAATGACCAAGTGTGGTGGCTACGAATCCTAGCACCTGGGAGGCTGAAGCCGGAGGATTGTTGAAAGTTTGAGACCAGCCTGGGCTACAAAGTGAACTCAAGGGCAGCCTGAACTGCATAGGAAAGCCCTGTCACAAAAAGACAGACAAAACAACCACAACAGAAAGCACTAACACTAAAGAAAAGGCTTAGGTAAAAATTTTAGTCCTATAAACTCTGTTTTTTTTTTTTTTTTTTTTTTTTTTTTAATGAAAACTAGAGCAAAAATAAATAGCAAGCACAAAGACAGGAACATTAATATAAAACAATACATATGGCACATATTAAACTCTCAATTGTAGTGCTGTCACTGTTTTCATAGTTGTATATTGGCTCACAGGTATGCATAGCTCACATCGTAATCATGATAGTCTTCTAGTTTGTGTTTCATAACCTTCAAGTTATACATTTTTATGCTTAAGTTTCTTTTAATGGCTGCATAGTTTTTTTGTATACCATAACTTTGGACATAAATGATTGCTTTAGTTTTAGTTTAGGGTATTTTGAAAAAATTTATGTTTGTTTTCTAGCCTAGAAAAATATCTAATAAACCAATGTTATTTCCAAAGGAAAAGCTTTGGTGAGGTCATCTGGGTGCCTGTTACTAAGGAACAGCACTGACAGGATGTTTTGGAAATGTTCCATGAAGTGAGTGAAGCACTTCTCTGAAGATGTGAGGAGACAGGATTCAGCCTAGGTCCATAGATATGTGTCCCTGTCATTAGAGAGCATATGGTCTAGTAGGTACGGCAAAAAACAACATATTTAAATAAGTGAATTGTAGCTAGGCATGGTGGTGCACGCCTGTAATCCCAGCACTTGGAAGGCTGAGGCAGGAGGATCAGTGCGAGTTCGAGATCTGTCTGGACCACAAAAGTGAGTTCAAGGCCAGCATGAACTGCATAGTGAGACCCTGTCTCAAAAAAAAAAAAAAAAAAAAAAAAAAAAAGTGAGTTGCTAAGAACACGTCTGATTTGCTGAGATAATTTTCATTATGTAAGTTTGCTTATACAAAGAGCCTAAGTTCCACATTGCAGAGCCTAAGTTCCCTTGCACTAAGTCCTATACATTAGAAAAGCAGCATTCTAGGTGCTGGCGAGATAGCTCCGTGGTGCAAGTGCCTGCCTCGCAAGTGCAAGGTTGTGAGTTTGAACTCCAGTCCCGCAAAAAAAAAAGAAAAAGAAAAAGAAAAGCAGCATTCTGATAGTATATTTTTACGAAGGCTTCCATCTTGTTCTTCTGCCCTAGGGTTGCATGTATTTATAAAACTGAGGCATTGCTAGAACAGATGTAGATCTGCCAGATGCATTCATTTCCCCATCACAGCCACACAGCCTCCCGTGATGGGGACTCTGCTCCTGCTGTGCCTGCTTGGGAGTTCTGGGTCCAGAGCAGATGGTGATGGCACGCAGAGGTGACATTCCTATGTGAATGGAACACATTTCTTAATGTTGGTTAGGCCTGCTTCCTTTGGTACTGTTTTGTTCACTTATTCATTTATTTGGGAGACACGATTAAAATTAACCTCTGTGGTAGATGGTCACTGTAGTTATGTGTAGGAACTCCTTTAATCCTCACAGTGTCCATGTCCTATAGTTACTGCTTGTGTTCTCTAGGTGGTGGCTTCAAAGATGATGCTCTTTACTCACTTCTCTGCATAAACTCAGCTCTTGGGAGTCCTTCCCTCCAGGTTCAAGTTGCTGCTCTATCACTGACAACTTGAGCAAATGGCTTCAGTCAACTACTTGTGTCCTCTTGAGTCTTGAGCTTTTTCATCTGCTGCATGCATGTTGCATACGGTCTGTGTCTAGTGCAGCTGGGCATACACAGTAAATTCTCCACATATTTTCCTCTTATTTTCTGGTCATTCCTTAAAAGTATATACTTTGCTGTGCATGGTGGTGCACACCTGTAACCTCCCCACTTGGGAGGCTGAGGCAGGAGGATTGGTGCGAGTTTGAGACCAGCCTGGGTTACAAAAGTCAGCTCAAGGCTAACCTGAACTGTATAGCAAGACCCTGTCTCAAAAAGACCAAAAAAAAAAAAAAAAAAAAAGTGATGTGACCAGCAGGTGTATTTTTTGTTTTGTTTTGTTTTGTTTTGTTTTGTCGTATTATGTTTTAAGGAGCACTTGTGGTTTTTTTGTTTTTTGAAAATCTCTTTTCTAAATGGTGCTGGTGGGTGTTTTTTGTTTGTTTTTATTTCCAGTGCTGAGGATTGAACCCAGGACCTTCATATTGAGCTATATCCCAGGCCTTTTAATTTTGAGACAAAATCTTGCTAAGTTACTAAGTTGTCCTGCTGGATTCAAATTTTTCTGATCCTCCTGCCCCAGCCTCCCAGAGTGGCATGACTGTGGGCATCCATGGGCATATACCGCCAGAACTGGCTACAGTTACGTTAGTGTGTAGCCCTGCAGATCATACCATTTTTTGTATTTTTATCATCTCTCGACCTGTAAGTTTGGAAAAGAGAATTTGGTCAGACAGGGAAGAGTCTTCCTATTGGTTGATTTTTCAGGTCACACAGTTAAGTCTGAGGAGCAACAACATTACTCCTAAACTGAAACATAATTATCCTCTAACTGGAAAGTTTATATCTTGGTTTCTTTTCCCTTATTGCTGAGACAAAATACCTGACACGCAAAGTTAGGAGAAGAAAGGTTTATTTAGCTCACAGTTTGTAGAGGATTCAGTCCATAATTTGATGGCTCCAAAGCCTGCCGTACTTGACAGAAGACAACAGTGCATGGCAGTGTAAGACAACAGAAACAACAGAGGGGAAGGCAGATTCTTTCTGTCCCTTACGTTGTATGCAGGCTGCTCACCCAAGGGTGGCTGTAGCACTGACTCCCCTAGTCCTAGCCAGAACTATGGCAGATCAGTCAGTGGACTAACATACTAATCACACACTCAGATTCAGCTGCCTCTGAAAAACCTCTGTATGAGAGCGCATCTAGACACAGCCAGAACAGGGTATTTGTATCCCCTTAGGTGCAGAGAGGTAGATGTATAGCAAGAGGACACATTGACATAGCCACATAGTTCCACTAATTTAGGCCTGACCACCAGGGAAATGATAAGTATGACACCCAAATTTCCCTCACATTCTTACTCTACTATAACTTTTAAGTGAATGTTAAAAACTTGTGTTGGAACCCTGTTAGTATGATATGGGTTAGGGGTGGCGGAACGACCCCAAGGCACAGTAGAAGTGTAATATTTTGGTAGAAAGTAAGAAATTAGAGAAGAAAATTCCCAGAGAAAATTATTGAATGAGTTCTATGCGTTTCCCTCTCCCTCTCCTCCTCCCTCTCCCCCTCCCCTCCCCTTCCCCTCCTCTTCTGTCTGTATATACACATTTGATATAAATAAAAGATTGACATAGCTGTTTATTTTTTTAACTAAAAGAGGACAGTTTATTGAAAGATGGGGAAGGAGGAAGAGAGATGGCAGATAACTGCTATTCTGCAGGCGTAGTAAGATTTGAGACCGAATTGCTTTGATAGTACTATTCTGAGATGTGTATTTGTTCTTCATATTTATGTTTTCTGTGAGGACTTTGACAGATCTGTGTTCTTTCATTCTTTACAGTCCTGAGGCTTTCAACCAATGCAGGCCAGTGGAAGGAAGCAGCTAGCAAAGTGACCCATGCATTGGTTAATATCAGGTAAGGAATGAAATTTTCTCTTTCAGAGTTTCATGGCTCCTCTGCAGTTGTACTGTACCTTTTTAAGTAGAATGCACTGAATAGCACTACTATTTTAAACCTTGATGTCTATAGGAGTGGAAGAATTTGTTGCACTGGATCTAGAAAAGCAGGACTACACAGGGTTTTCATTTTGCCATATTAAAATAGCTCACAGTGTTGGCTGTTCTGTGAATCTTCTACCAAGAGCTGGTTGCAAGCCCTTTACAGGCATACTAGCTGCCAGCATATTTTCTGCATATGTGCCATGGGAATGCTTTTTTTCTGAAGATCTCTCCTGTTCTCTGTGACTGTAGTGCATGACTCATGGGAATCTAGAACTTTGACATTTTTATTCTTGGCGTTTGTATTTGTGGTAAGCAGAATCAGGTGGCTTCATGGGGCTAAGGCATCGTGGGTGACTTAGCAAAGCTAAGCATTCACAGAGTACACATTACAGGTGGTCAGTCTTGAGGAAGCACTGCCAAGATACTCACAGCCATGAGCTGTCAGGGAATCGAGCAGATTTTGGTCAACATTTTTCTTTTAAATAGAAATATGCTTCTTTTTTGTGGTACTAGGGTTTGAACTCATGATCTTGCACTTGCCAAGCAGGTACTTGTGCCATAGAGCTATCTCCCTGGCCCAGATTTTTTTTTTTTTTTTTCTTTTTTTGTCTTTTTGAGACAGGGTCTTGCTATGCAGTTAAGGCTGGCCTTGAGCTCACTTTTGTAGCCCAGGCTGGTCTTGAACTCGCACCAATCCTCCTGCCTCAGCCTCCCGAGTGCTGGGATTACAGGCATGCGCCACCATGCCCAGCCCCCTGGCCCAGATTTTAGATAAAGCCTAAGTATGACTTTTCTTTCATTCTTTGCTCCCTTTGTGCTTCTGATTTTCCATTTTCTCAACACTTATTAAATGAGTTTTGCAAACAATTGAAAAAAATTAGCATTGAGTAAGAGAGGCAAACCCAACAGATGGAGAACTTGATTTAGCTCCAGATGTAAGCCTTGCCAGACATTCTCGTAACAGCAATGCACATTTACAACTTGGTATAGATTCTAATGTGTAACAGAGCTGGGATGTGATATTTGTTTCTATATGCCATCTCTCTCTCTCTCTCTGGCAAAATGTGCCATCCCTGCAGTGAATTACTGCAGTGTTTGGCACATGTGGGAATAAGAGGCCAAGTGTAACTGTGTGTTAGGCATGCTGGGATGAGGGATCTTGGGCGAAGATGTGCTAACAAGATTATGGCGAAGGTTGCACTGCTTTACCTGGCTCCAGGAACATTTTGCTGCAAAACATAATTTTATAAATCTCACAAATAAATGCAGGGGCTGGTGAGATAGCTCAAATAAATGCAGGGGCTGGTGAGATAGCAAAGTGGCCTAAAGCACCTGGTTAGTAAAGCTTAGGCAACTGCAGGGACTACAGTTCGATCCCCGGCATCACATGCTGCACCAGCCACACCCCCAGGATAGGCTGAGCCGGCCATAAAATACATACATACATACATACATACGTACATACATACCTGCACATAGCAAATAATCTAGATACTGGGGTGAATGAATTTCTACAAGAATCAGAAAGTACAAACTCTTCTCAAGAATACCCCTTTGTGACCCAAGGGCGCTATGACAAATGTGATTGTTTGAATGAAGCAGAGTTCTGGGGCTAGCACAATGCCATGTATGTGGACGTGTTTTCTGTTGTGTTTATTTACTATGCGTTCTCATAGACACTGCATGCAGACATTGCTCATGGGTCCTCCTCAACTGGGGCGTGTTCCTTGACCATGTTCCTTTGTGCTGGTTTTGTCACCTATTTAGTTGCTTTCTATGTAGTGACTTTTTTTTTGTTTTGTTTTTTTGTCTTTTTGAGACAGGGTCTCACTATGCAGTTCTGGCTGGCCTTGAGCTCACTTTTATAGCCCAGGTTGGTCTCGAACTTGCACCAATCCTCCTGCCTCAGCCTCCCGAGTGCTGGGATTACAGGCGTGAGCCACCACGCTCGGCGACCATGTAGTGATTTTGAAGTGGTTGCTCTCCTTCTCCTTTCCAAGGGCCATCAAACAGCTCATTTAAGCTTTTGGTCTTGCTTTTTAAAAAAATATATTTGGTACAGGGTCTCACTCTGCAGCTCAGACTCATAGTGATCCATTTGTTTTTATCCCCCGCCCCAGGTGTAACCTGGTATTACTGGTGTGCACCACCATGCTTGGACTTGATGGCCAACTTGGTGCATTGGAGGGCTGGGCCAGTGTGGCATGTGCTTCCTGGGATCGAACCCTGGTCCCTGTGTTTCCCTAAGCAGGCACTTAGTCCACTCAGTTAACTTGCTGGTCTTCAGCCTTGTTATTTTTCTGAGTAGCCAAGAAAGAACTGGGCTGAACCTTGGGAATGAATATACCTGTGTGACTTATGTCAGGCTTATGCCTCCGCTTTGGTTTCTCAAACTTCTCTCATGAAATTGCTACAGAGAATAACCCATTGTTCTCACCTTTCATGAACCGTAGTGTACATCTGAAGTAGAAGAGACCAGTTTTGTCTTCTCAGTTACTTGGGGAATGTGTTTGCTACCTCTTATAGTCCATTAGGTCAGGGACAAAGCTGGTGATCCCAAGCACCTTATCCGTTTTTCTTTTTGGACGTTTCTTTTTATTCAGTGCCAGACCTTGCGCTGCTCTTTCATGTGCTACTGCAATTTTTTAAAGTCTAGGGAGAGCATTATAATTCTTAAAATTTATTTTTTACCCTCCAGGTGAATCTTAAGATACTCTGAATGGCACAAGGCCTCACAGCTGCATGGCGCAGCCCAGAGCTCTTCTTGGATAACCTTGACTCTTCCCTGAGGAGGGTTATGGTAGAGTCTCCCTGGGGGTCAGCAGAAAGCTGAGCATGATGTGTCAAGAGAAGCATGAAAACTTGAGTTAAAAAACTGAATTTTTAATTTTTCTCTCTGCCATTTTTTTTAAAGGATTTTTTATTTTATTTATTATTTTTATTCTTGTTTTCAGAACCTTTGTTTGTTTATTCACTCATTTTTATGGCCGGCTCAGCCCGCCCCGAGAGCAGGGCTGGCACAGCATGTGGTGCCCGGGATTGAACCGCGGTCCCTGAAGCCACCCAAGCTTCCCCAAGCAGGCGCTTTAGACCACTGAGCCATCCTGCCGGGCCCCTCTGCCATTTTATTATATGGTCTTGAGCCCATTGCTTAGCTTTTCTGGACCTCTTTCTGTTTATAAAGTGAGAATGATAGTGATGACTAGTTCACAGGGCAGCTGTTACAAAAACAGTGTTTTTTTTTTTTGTTTTTTGTCTTTTTGAGACAGGGTCTTGCTATGCAGTTCAGGCTGGCCTTGAGCTTACTTTTGTAGCCCAGACTGGTCTTGAACTTGCACCAATCCTCCAGTCTCAGCCTTCCAAGTGCTGGGATTACAGGTGTGTGCCACTACACCCAGCTAAAACAATGTAATATTTATTTTATTTTATTTTAATTAATTATTATTTTTATTTTTTTTTACTATTATTATGGTCAGCTCAGCCTGCCCTGGGGGCAGGGCTGGCGCAGCATGTGGTACCAGGGATTGAACTGTGTTCCCTGAGGCCACCTAAGTTTTCCTAAGCAGGTGCTTTAGACTGCTGAGCCATCCTGTGGGCCCTATAATATTTATTAAATTACACATTAAATTATAAAGTTATGGTCATTTCACCTAGCATAATGTCTTCAAGCTCCATCCTTCTGGTAGCATATGTCAGAATTCCCTTTCTTTCTGAGGTGATGGCGATATTTGTAGTCTAAAAGCTTTGAGAGGCTGGGGCAGGCGGAATGCAAGTTAGAGTCTTACCTGGTCAACTTAGTGAGACCCTGTCTGAGTGAATGAATGAATGAATGAATGAGTAAAGGCTAGTGATATAACTCAGTGAAGGTCCTGGGTTAAATGCCTAGTATTAACCCTCAAAAAAAGTTTCCTTCATTTTAAGCTGCAAACCATATGTAATTCTCCATTTTATGTACATACCACATTTTGTTTACCTGTTCATTTGCCAATAAATATTAGAGTTGCCTTTACCTTTGAGTACTTACAAATACTGCTACTGCAAACATAGACCAACACAGGTTCTGTATGTATGTAATGCTGTGGTCTCACTATGTTGCTGACTAGCCCAGACTGATCTTGAACTTGCAGTCCTTACGTCTTGCTTGCTGTCCCTTCTTTTGGCCATGCACCCAGAAGGGGAATTGCTGGGTCTTACGGTAATTCTGTGTCCAAGTTTCTTTTTTTTTTTTCTTTTTGAGACAGGGTCTCGCTATGCAGTCCAGGCTGGTCTTGAACTCACTTTTGTAGCCCAAATTGGTCTCGAACTCCCATTGATCCTCCTGCCTCAGCCTCCTGAGTGCTGGGATTACAAGAATGCACCCCCATGCCTGGCTTGTGTTGAAGTTTTTGAAGAACAGCCGTACCTTCTTAGGTCTACCATTTTGAGCCTTCCTTACCCTTTCTGAAGTTCATCTTCATTTTTCCCTTCTGTAACAGTTGCCACCTTATTCTTCAAGCATTTCTTGCTTCTCTTTATAGTTGGGCCTTGATAGTGTTGCATGAGGGTGATGCAGAAGTTTCCTTTTCTCAGCATCAGCATTGTCTTATGTGAGGTGGGGCTGTCTGAGCAATCTGTGTTTCCTCAGCATGAGGCAAGTGCTGCCTTATGCCCCTTTTCCTTTCTTCAAAAGTTTGTATTATATACCCACAACACATTCTACCTTCTGCCTTGAGAAGATAGGAGCCCATGTAAGGAAATCTGACCTTTGCATCCCCCATGGATGCTGTATGATATTTAACTGTTGACCAACAGATTGATTATTAAGAAGGGACCAGGGCCAGTCTGATAGTTCAGTGGAATAAAGCACCTGCTTAGGCAGAGCACAGTGGCTGGGTTCAATCCCTAGCCTACTGTGCTGGCTGCATCTATGGGGCATGCTGAGACAGCAGTTGAGACTGTGAGTGGTGGTGTGTGCCTCTCATTCCAGAATTCATTATAAGTCCAGTCTATATAGTTTGACCCTGTAGACCTTGTCCTAAATATAGAAAAAAGAAAAAAAAAATATGTGAAGGCTTAGGAAACTAGTGGTAGTGTACATAGCTTATTCCTGCAATTTATAAAGGTCATTTATGTTGTTCCTCTACCTGGAAAGGATATCCAAGTCAAAGGGACTGAATACCCTTTTTTGGGGGAAGGGGTAACTGAAAACTTATCACCTTTCTTTACAGTATATTCTTTGAGAGCCACTTGAAGGGATTGAGATGCACGTGAAACTTCTAGAAGTGTAGCATAAGAGGGCCTTCCTGCCAGGTTTGCTGGCTGACAGCAGCTAGGATGCAGATGACCAGTTGCCGGGAAGGTTCCCTGGCAGGGGAATGGCAGCAGTGCTGCAGACATTACTGTTCTCTGGAACTTAGATTGTGGCAGAGGAAGTTAAAAGTGTTTGCATGTGCTAGAGGCTTAAACTGTTCAAGTGTCTATCTCTACTTGTTGTTTGCCTTTCATGCCTTGGTCAAACAATTTCTCTCTTCTTTTTTTCTTTGTTCCTGTTTGATCCTTTTGTGAAATTTAAAAATACAGCTACTTAGAAACTATTTTTATTGAAACACTTGATATTGTCAACAAGCAGCATATATTTTTCTCTCAATATATGAAAGCTGTTGTATCATTGTTTTGCCATAAGAAAAATAAGATATACTGTTCTGCCTTTAAGGTTCCATTTTTTTGTATAATTGTTGGCTTAGCGACATGCGTACTTCCAGTCCACAAAGGAAGAAAGAGTACTCTCAGAGTTCATTCAGGGCTGGAAGGGAAACTCCTGGAAAATTTTGATAGATGACTTCTATGGTAACTGTTTCCTTCTACTAGTTAGCAGACTATCCTAGTGAGGTCTTACAGTTTAGGAAAGTATCTAATCACTAGCCTAATTAGTCAAAAATAATGTTAGAATAAAATCTGACCTTCATTTAACCAAGTGACTTTTAAAGTAAGTAATTTGAGGCTCTTTGAGGCTCTCTTTTCAAGTTAGTATCTTAATGCTTACCACTTAATGAGCATTTTATTAGCACCAGTTTCAAAACCCTATTCTCTGTGCTCATGGAGAGAGATAGTAGCCAAATTACTACAAGTATGTTTTTTTCCTGACAGGTAGATCAAGGTTTTTTTTTTTTTCTTTTTGAGACAGGGTCTCACCAAGTTCAGGCTGGCCTTGAGCTTACTTTTGTAGCCCAGGCTAGTTTGGAGCTCACACCAATCCTCCTGCCTCAGTCTCCCAAGTGCTGGGATTACAGGTATGCTCTGCGTACCACCATGCCCCTTTGTCTCATGTCTTTTTTTATCTCTCTGTTCCTTCTATTTATTCATATATTTTTATTTATTTATTTATTTTTGAGACAAGGCCTCACTATGTAGTTTAGGCTGGCCTCACTACATACCTTAGTTTAGCTTTGCACTTGAGATGATCCTCCTGCTTCAGCCTTGCAAATGTTGTGATTACAAGTGTGTGCCATGACAGCTGGTGTTATTTCTTTAATAGTTCAGGTCTTAATTTCTTTCTCTTTTCTACCCTTTACCTAGGGTCATAAACAGCTAGTTACAACCGCACAAAATTATAAACTTTTAACAATATTATGCTAATTATTTTTGTGCCTTGATTGGTGCTGAAGTGCAGACTTTATCATCAGCAGCAGATTGTGGTGTAGGAGGATACAGTACAGTGGATACTCTGCCTCCTGCACCTGCCACACATGATCAGTAGTAGAGTGGAAACCCACCTGTATTAACTGTTGTGAGTAAAATGCTATGATTACCGATGATAACATTTTAGCCTGCCCACGTGTGAGTGCCTGTAAAGACAGGTGTTTAGGTGTTTAGGGTTATTAAGCAGACACATAAATTTTCTTGTTTAATTATTATTATTTTTTTTTTTTAGAATTTTTTATTTTATTTATTTATTTTTTTCTTGTTTCAGAACCTTTGTTTATTCACTCATTTTTATGGCCTGCTCAGCCCGCCCCGAGGGCAGGGCTGGCGCAGCATGTGGTGCTGGCGATCGAACCGTGGTCCCTGAAGCCACCCAAGCTTTCCCAAGCAGGTGCTTTAGACCACTGAGCCATTCTGCCGGACCCCTCTTGTTTAATTATTAAAGTTAGGGTTCCATATGTTATTTTATAACCAAGGTAAAATATAAAAAGATACAGGAATTTTCTTACTTAAATACATTCTATATTTCCTGTGCAGCCAAGATAATTCCTCTTCACTCAGCATGACCTAAGTAAGCCAAAAGGTCATGCACCCATACTCTTAGGTTACTTTTAAGACTATGGGTATTAGTTAATTTTATTCCTACTTTTCTTTACGATTTACTTTTCCTAAAAGCCAGGCTTTACTACTGGTTATTCCAACATCGTCAAACAATAGATGCCTGGTCTGTTAATGAGAGGAGGAACCTACTACTGTTGGGTAGCACTGTCTGTGCTATGGAACTCTAGCTGGTATGGCTTCAGCAGGCATGGCTTTAGATCTCATTGGCCTGCGCTCACCAATGAATAATACGAGAACTGGGGAGCTTAAGCTCTAGGTTCTTAGGTTTATATCAGAATGGATTTAGAATCAGGCCTCTTTTCCATTGGACTCTGGTCTGGTTTCTTTTTTTTTTTTTTTTTTTTTTTTGAGACAGGGTCTCACTGTGCAGTTCAGGCTGGCTTTGAGCTCACTTTTGTAGCCCAGGCTGGTCTCGAACTCACACCGATCCTCCTGCCTCAGCCTCCCAAGTGCTGGGATTACAGGCGTGAGCCACCACGCCCGGCTTGGTCTGGTTTCTAAATGACAAGAATCTCTTCCTTGTGTTGGAACGTTCCTCTATAATATGAACCTGTTGGTTCTCCTTCTGCCTCCAGATGCAGCACCAGAAAATTACTGTTGTTTGAGTAATTAATTTTTTTTGAGATCAATGATTTTATTTTATTTTTTATTTTTATTTTTTTTTTGTCTTTTTGAGACAGGGTCTCACTATGCAGCTCAGGCTGGCCTTGAGCTCACTTTTGTAGCCCAGGCTGGTCTCGAACTCGCACCGATCCTCCTGCCTCAGCCTCCCGAGTGCTGGGATTACAGGCGTGTGCCACCATGCCCGGCTAATGATTTTATTTTATTGAAGAAACATTCCCAAGGTAGGTTGAAGCCTTGAACTCCCACAATTCTGCAAAAGATGCTTCCAATAACATTTCCTAGTTGCTTTTACAGAGAAGTAAATTTCAGATATCATTTCAACAAATGTGTTAATATCTTTCAAACCTTTGTCTCACTTTGATTGGTATAAAAACTTTTGATATGCAGGAGATATACAAACCTATTTGCAAGAACTAAAATATCATGGCAGAAGATATGTAATCTAAGTTTTTTTTTTTTAAACACCTTAGTAGTACATTCCCAATAATTGATAAAATGCATATTGTTGTCCTTATAGTAGTTATTCAGAGCACAGGATGCAGACATGATAATTTTTCTAATCACTATTGGCACAAAAATTTCTCATTGAACTAAGATAAAGTAGTATACATATTTCAATATTCCATAATTGTAGCGGGTTATTGGCAGAACTGGTAATGCCAGAAGCTGTTGATTTAAGCCTTTTAGAGCTCAGTATACTACTCTAGCTTTACTTTTTATGCCTCATGGTTAAACTTTTCTGCTGGTTGGTTAAAGGCAAGTTAAAGGAAGATCTGCATAACAAAACTTGGAACTCTTCTATCTCCCAAGGTCAGTCAAATCCCCTCAGTATTTACCTTGAAATCATGTACAGTGTTTTGTAGAACTGTTGTCAATATTCTGTAGAATTGGTTGAGTCACGATCATTGCTTGACCAGTTTGCTCTCTGTGAAAGCCTGAATGTTTTCTCTCTAGGTGACTCTTCTGAGGCACACTGTACATCATCGATCCTTTTCCTCTGTGGCCCCATGATCTCCTTGAACAGAAAATTTGGGACACTGTTGAGTTATAGGATGTTGCTGTGCAGGTTCTCTTTATGTCCTGAGTTCTCACTGACCTTGAAGGACTAGGGTCAAAATATTGGCAATCCTTATAGCCCTTCCTTTTCTCTAATTTTTGGCCTGTAAACCTACATTCTTTTTTTTTTTTTTAATTTATTTATTTATTTATTTATTTTATTAGCAACATCCTTAAAAGTTTATTAGTGGAGTGGAGTTCAAAAGTCAATTTTCACAAGTACAATTAGCTGACTTTCTACAATTTTAATGGCATTTCAGTGGGAAAGACACTTTTTTTTGATAAATTCTGCCAAAATATTTTTAAAATACGAACCTACATTCTTAACCCTGCAGAAGAGAAGCTTCATGATACTATTACTCTATAATATAGGTACTTCAGCTTAACATCATTGTCTTTCTGAATATCACATGTCTTAGATTCAACTTGGAGTCGGTATTTTCCATTAATCATTGATATTCTAGTAAATCTCTATAGAATATGATAAAAATAGTTACACATTTTTACCCAGAAATTTAGAAATCTAAGCATATACAAAATTGTAGCTGGTCAATCCTATGGCACTTTTCCCTGTCTGTTACTCAATTTTTTTTTCTGTTACTCAATTTTAATATGCTTTTTTGTTTTCTTGTAAAAGAACCGTGTACTTGAGAGAGAATTAAATTAAAAGCAGCATACATCTAAAAGACCAGAGGGCTAAAATACATGTATTGCCTGTTTTTTTTTTTTTTTTAAAGATTTATTTATTTAGGGTCTCTGCTATCCAGATCAGATTTGTAGTACTCCTCCTGTCTCAGCCTCCCCAGAGCTGGGATTACAGGTGTGTGCCACCATACTGGTAGTGTTTTGGGGTGGCATGATATGTGATATCTGGGATAGAACTTGGGTCTTTGCATTTGCCAGGCAGCCCAAGCTATTTCTCCAGCCTTGTTTTATTTTTTAAATTAATTAATTAATTAATTAATTAATTTATTTATTTGGTCTTTTTGAGACAGGGTCTCACTATGCAGCTCAGGCTGGCCTTGAGCTCACTTTGGTAGCCCAGGCTGGTCTCGAACTTGCACCAATCCTCCTGCCTCAGCCTCCCAAGTGAATATAAATAAATTTTAAAAAGCGCTGTGAAAAGCTTTGGAGTGAGGTGGGTGGGAGAACTTAACTGAATTTTTTTGTACTGGAGATTGAACTCAAGACTTTGCACTTGCTAGGTAGGCGCTTATGCTACTGAGGTATCTCCTTAGCCTTTACTGAGAAGGAAGATGTTTTCTCTTTTTTTCTATACTGTTTTCTCCTTCAATTGGTAGTAAATGTAGTGTTCAGTGAAGGCTCTTCTGATGAGGTCCTTAGGGGTAGAGAAGTGTGAAGCTCTGTAACCTACTAGTTCTTCCCTCAACAAGCCCTGCTCTGAGTGTTGCATTTCCCCTGGGCTTTTAACTGCAGGTATGTAATAATCTAAAACTGAAACTAAGGTAGGGTTTTAAGCAGGCAATTAATGACATGAGTATGTTTTTAGCTCTAGTAGACTGTTAAATGAATTGTGTTTGTGTTTTATGCTATCAGCCTAATTATAAATATACTGTTACATTGTAGAAAATAATAAACAATTTTGTATTCAGTGATCAAACTTAAATTTCTAACTCTAAGGAAAGATTTTCTCCTTAAAACTGTCTCTTGCTGTTGTTTTTATGTAGGCTTTAATTAATTTTACCTTGTTTATACATTTCTCCCTGGAGCTCAGATACTGTGCATGTTCTAGCAAAGTGGGCTCTTACTATAAGGGATTTAATGAGGTTTTTTTGTTCTAATTGATTTCTATATAATTTCTCTTAAAAACATGTGAGTGGGGTGTCAAATACAAAGTATGCTGGTGTAGTTTCACTGTGGATGCACCCGAGTATATTTATTTCTTTGTCATTTGCTACTATTTTCATATAAGAACTGTGTTTCCAGGAAGTTCCCGAGACAGTTGGTCCCTACTGATGTCTCTTCATTCTCACTCAAAAAGGAGTAGCCTGTGGGGTTAGTATATAAGTAAACATTTTTTACAAGGCTTGTTCATAAAGTGGACATATGTGACATCTATACCTTATGGCATACAAATGCTGTGGAATGTTACAACTTATTGAAACCCAATCTTTGTTTTCAAATTGAGGAGTATTTTGTATGTGGTAAAGTATGCAACATCGTAGGTGTAAAAGCTGGACAGCTTTTTACATGTGCAAGCCATCCAAGTAAATCACCAGCCAGATGAAGGCAGAATGTTACTATCATCCTAGGAGCTGTCCTCATTTTCCTTCTTGTTCTGTCAGTAGCTCCTTTTATAGAACTATACCTTTTTCTGATTTCCTTCACCATGCTTTTTTGTTTGTTTTATGGGGCTAAGGATCAAAGTGTCCTAACAGTTTGGCAACCCCCCATGCTCATCTTTTGACTGTTCTAGAAGCAAATCATATAGTATGTTCTCTTTTGTGTCTTGCTACCTTCACTCAATAAAAGGGTTTTGAAATTCATTCACATCTATAGTTTATTCCTTTAAAAAGAATTTTTAGGGGCCCCGCGGGATGGCTCAGTGGTCTAAAGCGCCTGCTTGGGAAAGCTTGGGCGGATTCAGGGACTGCAGTTCGATCCCCAGCACCACATGCTGTGCCAGCCCTGTCCTCGGGGTGGGCTGAGCCGGCAATAAAAATGAGTGAATAAAGAGAGGTTCTGAAACAAGAAAAATAAATAAATAAATAAATAAATAAATAAATAAATTCTTTAAAAAAAAAAAAAGAATTTTTAGGGGCTCGGCAGGATGGCTCAGTGGTCTAAAGCACCTGCTTGGGAAAGCTTGGGTGGCTTCAGGGACCGCAATTCGATCCCCAGCACCACATGCTGCGCCAGCCCTACCCTCCAGGTGGGCTGAACTGGCCATAAAAATGAGTGAATAAACAAACAAAGGTTCTGAAACAAGAAAAAATAAAAATTCTTTTAAAAAAAGAATTTTTAGGGTTCTTGGGCTGGCGAAATAGCTCAGCAGATTAAAGCACCTGCAAGCAGGCACAAAGGTTGGGTGCTCAATCCCCAAACCTGCCATGCTGGCCCCAACCCCGGGGTGCACTGAGACTGCAACTGAGCCTGGGCGTGGTGGCACTCACCTGTAACCCGAGCTCTTGGGAGGCTGTAACCAGGCAGATCACTATGAGTCTGATCTAGTAGTGAGACCCTGAGCAACCTGTAGACCCTAACCCTAAAAAAAACACAAAACAACAAAAAAAAACAAACAAAAAAAGAATTTTTAGGGTTTTCAATTGTGAAAATAACCCACAGAATATTGTCTATATTGGAGATTGAACACAGGGCCTCATGCATGTGAGGCAAGCACTCTATCACTGAGCTTTGTTTCTATTCTTTTTTACTTTTTGTTTCAGAAGTTGTCTAGGTTAGATTCAAATGTGTGGTCATTTTCCCTGAGTATGTAAGATTACAGGTGTGTGCTACTATACTTGCTCGGCCAAGTAATGATCCTTCTGTTTTCAGCCTCCCCAGTGTTGAGATTACAGGTGTATACCATCACACCTGGACTCAGTCACCAGCTCAGTGCCCCCTGTGGGCAGGGCCAGCGTCTATTTTAGTTAGTTGCCTTGTATATATGAACACATAGCAAGAAGTCCTCCAGGGTTTTCCAAGTCGTACTGTGTCACAATGTCGTTTTAAAGGCGAAAATGTGTTTCATTTTATGGATATATCATATTTTATATGTCCATTTGTTGATAGATACCTGGCTATCTTTGGCTGTTGTGAATAACTTTGCTCTTTACATGGGCGTGGGAATAGCTAGTACTTCCTTATTACTGGGAATTGTTTTATTACTGCATAGAAACTGTATACCACTTTTCATTCTGTCTTTTTCAGCTCAGTTCTCTAAGCTTCTAGTCTTGCTATTCCTTGCTCATTTCTTCTCTTCCAAGTGATTATCTCCTTCACTTGCCTCCTCATTGCCTGAAGAATAAAATTTAAGCTCTTCAGTGTGACATATTTACATTCTTAATAAACTAGAAAAATAGAAAGGAAGATATCACCTCCCTGCAGCTATACCAGACCACTGAGAGCTGTTTGGACACGCCAGACATCTGTAATTGTAGTTCTCTAGACAGACTGTGTGCCTTTGGCCCTTTGTATGCTTCCTCCCTGCTTCACATCGCCTTTTCCAACTTGTCAGCTTGCCGGGCGAAACAGTACATCTCAATTACTACTTCATCCTTTGAGTCTTGCCTGGCTGGCTTACAGTAGAGAATTTCTGCTTATCTGTTGTCTTCTTTATTGGCCTTTGACTTTTGAAGAAGGTGACATCCATGTCTTACTCACTTATAGCAAAACAGTACCTACAGTCCATGGTTATTGTTGGACATAGAGCAGTGGTGTCCTTCTCCCTGCAACAGTGGGAAGGGTACTGACTGATTAGACAAGGAATGATTCTTAGGTTGTTGGAGAGAGCAGAAAGGGCAATTTAGAGACAATAGTTCAGAGGAAATGTAAACAAAACCATGAGGCAGGGTTGGAGAGATAGCTCTGTGGTATAAGTGCCTGCCTCGCAAGTGCAAGGTTGTAAGTTCAAACCCTGGTCCCGCAAAAAATAAAATAAATAAATGAATAAATAAATAAATAAAATATCGTAACCTGAGAAGGCAATTGTAAGGACAGCTGAATTCTACTCTTGTATGCTTTCTGAAGGTATAATACTGCTGTAAGTGATGCTGTCTTTAAAAAACAAAACAAAACAAAACAAAACAAAACATAAGGCAGACTTTCCAAAGGAGAAATATATGTTACAGCTGGGAATATAATATAGCCCAGTGGCACTGTGCCTGCCTGGCAAGCACAAGATCTGGAGTTCAATTCCTAGTACCAAAAAAAAAGGAAAACAACAAACAACCCTGTCCCCCCCAAAGAGAAACAGAGACACACACACACACACACACACACACACACACACACACACACACTTACACACAGGGACAGGCAGACAGACAGAGAAAGCCAGGCATAATAGAAAAATCTTAAGCCAATGGAAGAAGCCAGCTGTACTAGTACAAAAAACTTGGAAGGAAAAAGTAGGAATTAAAATCTAGAGGGGCTGGGGAGATAGCTCAGTAGAATAAATGCTTGCCTGGAAAGTGCAAGGGCCAGTGTTCAATCCTAAATTCTGCAAAAAAAACATAAAAAATAAATAAAAATAAAAATAGACATCTTGGGGCCCAACGGGATGGCTCAGTGGTCTAAAGCGCCTGCTTGGGAAAGCTTGGGCGGCTTCAGGGACCATGTTCGGCACCACATGCTGTGCCAGCCCTGCCCTGAGGGCAGGCTGAGCCGGCCATAAAAATGAGTGAATAAACAAAGATTCTGAAACAATAAATAAATAAATAAATAAATAAATAAATAACATCTAGAGGAAATGGGGTCCAGTAGTGCTTGGGTCCCAGTTCTTGGGAAACTGAGGCAGGAATTGTCATGAGCTCAAAGTGAGTCTGAACTACATAAAGAAATCCTGTCTTTTTTGTTGGTTGGCTTTTTATTTTTCTTTTTTGAGGTAGGGTCTTGCTATGTAGTTCAGGCTAGCCTTGAACACACTGTATGTCCCCAGCTGGCCTTGAACTCACGAGTGATTCTCTTGCCTCAGCCTCCCAAGTACTATAATTGTAGGTGTGTGCCACCATGTCTGTGATAAGACCCTGTATTTAAAAAGATACACAGAGTTGGGTATGGTGGTGAATGCGTATAATCCTAGCACTTGGGAGGCTGAGGCAGGAGGATCGGTGTGACTTTGAGACTAGCCTGGGCTACAAAAGTGAGCTCAAGGCAGGAACTGTGCTTTAATCCCCAGCACCACATACTATGCCAGCCCCACCCCCAGGGCAGTCTGAGTCAGCCATAAATATAAAAATAAAATAATAGGATATCTGTAATAGCTTTTCTAAAATTATGGAAGTGCAGGCCCCAGGAGTTAGCTGAGTAGAATAAGTGCTTGCCTGGCAAGTGCAAAGTCCTGATACCACCAAAAAAAAAAAGGGATTAAAAAAAAATTATTGGGCTGACCAAACAGCTCAACAGATTAAAGCACCTGCAAGCAGGCACAGGGGCCAGGGGTTTGATTCCCTGGCCTACTGTGCTGGCCCCACCCCTAGGGCATGCTGAGATGGCAGTTGAGACTGGGCATGGGGACACGGGCCTGTAATCCCAGCTCTTGGTAGGCTGTAAATAGGCAGATGACTATGAGTTCAATCTAATAGTGAGACCTTGAATACCCTGTAGACTCTTCCCTTTAAAATAAAAATATAGGGGCCCGGCGGGATGGCTCAGCGGTCTAAAGCACCTGCTTGGGAAAGCTTGGGCGGCATCAAGGACCGCGGTTCGATCCCCGGCACCACATGCTGCGCCAGCCCTGCTCTCGGGACGGGCTGAGCCAGCCATAAAAATGAGTGAATAAACAAAGGTTCTGAAACAAGAAAAAATAAATAATAAATAAATAAAATAAAAATATATATAATGTGGAAGTGCATAAAGCACAACTTTCCATATATGGTTTAGTAATTACTGAATGTGAAGATGACAAAGTTGTACATAGCAGAGAAACAGCTTCTCCAAGATTTGGTATCCAGATGAGGGAATATAGTAACATGAGGAACAGAAGGAGAGAAGTGGGTCCCTAGGACCCAGACCCAGAGTCCCTAGGCTCTGAAGTGATACTGGAATCCTACTTGGAGAGTGAAAAGAGAGACCTCAAAACAGAAGGAGCTGGCAAGTGGCACTGAGGTCTGATCCACTGCATGAATCAGAGATTTCCACACAGAAACAGAACCAGTAGAATGAAGCAGTGGACACAGTGGACTCAAGTGGCTGGTTAGCTGTTCGGGTTCAGATACCTGCAGGAGAGGGTGTTAGCCATCTTGGAACCAGGCCCCTGAGCTCAGAACTCAGCAGCTTCAGGCTGGCTCCATCAGTGTCAAGAAGAGCACAGCCAGTTCATATCTGCAGAAGGTCAGGGAGCTGAGTTCAAGCCTGCAGAAGGTACATGGTGTATTGCAGGCTCAACAGACTCATTCAAACCTCACAGCCAGAAACCAACATGAATGTCCATGGAGCTAAAGGTGCAGGCTAGCTGGGATTATCTTTTCTCTTTCTCTCCTGTCTTTTTTTTTTTTTTTTTTTTTTTGTCTGTGTGTGTGATATTGGGGATTGAACTCAGGATCCTGCACTTGCCAGGCAAGTGCTTATTCTACTGAGCTATCTCCCCGGCCCCATAAAGTTCATATAATCTTTATCCTCCAGCCTTGTGTCTGATCTCTTCCTCTTCTGCTGTTTCTATTTCTTTCCCCCTAATCTCTTTTAAATTTCCTCCCCTTAATACTAAGACATATTTACTCTATAATTTTCTGTTTTATTTTAGAGTTTGTTATTGTTATGGTTTATGTCTAGTTGTCCCCCAAAACCTTATGCAATCATCAGGTGGGGACTTCTAGAGTTTGAGATTCGATTCATGATCCCTGGGATTATGTATTTTAGTACTGATGGGATTATGGGTCTAAGTACTTCTGGGATTATGGGTGTAGCCTAAGGCAGATAGGCTGATGCAGAGAGCCTGAATATAATATAAAGAGAGACAGAGAGACAGATTCAAGCTGTTGTTCTCTGCTCCCCTGGTTGTTCTGTTGCCTCTGTCACAATTGTTGCTGTTCCACCACCATGAACTGGATGCTCTCTGCCCTGTTCCACTCAGCCTTGGGCCAGCCGAATATGGACTGAAATCTCCAGTAACTGTGACCTAAATAAACCTTTCCTTTCTTCATTTTGAGTGTTGGGTATTTGTCCCAGCAAGGGGTAAAAAGTAACTAAGACAGTTATATAACCACAAAAAGTGGTTTGTTTGTTTGTTTGTTTGTTTTGGTGGAACTAGGGCTCGAAATCAGGACCTTGTACTTGGCAGGCAGACACTTGTGCACCTGAGCTATCTCCCTGGCCCCCATATTGTTAAAAATGAAAATGTTAATAGATACTGCAGTTTGATTTTTCTAGGCAATTTGATGCTGTTGTTATTACTAATTGTATAACTTTAGCCAAGGTGATGTACATGTTTTAATCAGTTGTTCTTTCTGGTATGCTAACAGTGATATTGCCTAAGGATCATAAATAATATTATGGCCTAGTACCAAACAACCAGGGGCCCAGGCCAAGTTGGCAGCAACCTTGCATCCCCAATAAATTGAAAAGGATCTTCAAACAGACTCAAAACTCAACAGCCAGCTATACCTCCAAAGCATCTCTGAGAAGTAATCATTTTCAAAGGATTCTAAAGATGAGCAATAAAGCTGCCTGCCATAAGCAGTTTACAAGCATCAACCCAGAAATTAAGCTTAAAAAAAAAGAAAAGGCTTAAGAGGCAACCTCAGACCTCCAAGTCATCAAAGGCAAACCCAGGCAGCAATGAGATGGAACAGTTCCAAAGCCACCTACCCACCTGGATACAGAAAAAGTAAAGTAGATGAGTGAGGCTGTAGAAACATCAGCCCAGCAATAATTTCTTAGATAACTACAGAGATTTTAAAAAATTAAGCTTAGGAAAGTGATAGAAACCATGAATGTCTGCTGTAGGAAAGACGTGGAATCCAGTAAAAAGATTCAAAGAAATATCCAGGAGATTAAAATTCTTTTGAAAAGCCCGGCGTGGTGGCTCACGCTTGTAATCCCAGCACTCAGGAGGCTGAGGCAGGAGGATTGGTGTGAGTTCGAGACCAGCCTGGGCTACAAAAGTGAGCTCAAGGCCAGCCTCAACTGCATAGCGAGACCCTGTCTCAAAAAGACAAAAATAAATAAATAAACAAACAAACAAATAATAAAAATAGAAAAATAAAATTCTTTTGAAAGAATATGTAGTACTAACATTCTATTGAAAGTATATGCATCACAGTGACCCACCGTGAAGACAGACTGTCAGATCTATAAGGTAGGAATTAAGTTACTAGTCATGAAAAGAATGACTTCTTAAAAATAACAAGGGGAAAAGGGCTATAAGGATAGCCCTTTTGGGCCCTAGCCCTTCAAGGTCAGCGAGGACTCAGGACAGAACTGAACCTGTGCTGTAATATCCTATTACTCAGTGGTTTCCCAAATTTTCTGTTCAAACAGGAAAGGGATTAAAGGTAAATAGCTTAAGTAGAGTCACCTGGAGAGAAAACATTCTCTCAGGCTCTCATAGAGAGCAAACTGGTCAAGCAGTGGCTGTGACTCATCCAGACAGCTGACACTGACAACAGTTCTACAAAGCACTGTACATGGTTCCAAAGTAAATTCTGAAGGGATTTGACTGACCTTGAGAGGTACAAAAACTACATGTTTTTTTTATACAGGTTTTGCTTTAACTTGCCCTTGACCACCCAGCAGAAAAGTTTAAACATGACGCATAAAACTTAAGGGTAGTTTAGTATGCTGAGCTGTAAAAGGCTCAAATCAACAGCTTCCAACATTGCCAATTTTGCCAGTAGCACTCTGCAATTCTGGAACATTTGACTATGAATACAACTACCTTCTCTTAGATCAAAGAGAAGAAATCTGTTGTACCAATAACTATTAGAAAATTTGTCATGTCTACACCCTTTGCCCTGTATAACTATAATGAGGACAACAATATGCATTGTATCAATTATTGTGAATGTTTTAACATGTTTTGAAACTGTCACATTGTAATCTCTTACTAAAAGTAATAATAATAAAAAATAAAATAAGGGGAGGGTGGCAAGATAGCTCAGTGGACTGAAGTGCCTGCTTAGGTAAGCTGTGGTTCACTTCCGGGCACCACAGGCTATGCCAGCCCCACCCACAGGATGGGCTGAGCTAGCCAGAGTCCAGGCATAGTGGTGCAGGCCTATAATCCCAGCACTGGAAAGACTGAAAGCAGGAGAATCACCACGAGTCCAAGCTGCATAGTGAGACCCTGCAGCAACCAGCTACATAAAAAAATAGCAAAGGACCATCAATAGTCAGTCTAATAGCTGCTAGATGATGCCAAGAAAAATAAGATTGATCAGAGTCAGTGAAAACAGGAGATAGTACAGATGACATAAAACTTGTTCACAGAAGCAATGGTAGAAAGAGTCCTAAACATGGAAAAAGAATTGACATTCAGATAAATGGAGGCATACTGAACTCCAGTTAGCCATAAATAAATAAATAGATAGATAGATAGATAGATAGATAGATAGATAGTACACCAAGTGTCTTAGTTACTTTTTACTTGTTGCTGGGACAAATACCCAACACTCAAAATGAAGGAAAGGTTTCTTTAGCTCACAGTTTGTGGACGTTTCAGTTCATGCTCTGCTGGCTCCAAGGCAAACAATAGCAGTTCTCAGCAGTGGCAGAAAACAATGAGGAGCAGAAGAGGAGCAGCAAGTGTGGCATCCATCAAGCCTCTATCTTCTAAATTTTGTGCCTGCACTCCACAGTGAAGATCTGACCTCTTCCCAAGTGGTGTGCCTGTGGAGATCAAGCTCCTCCAAAGACCAGGACCGGGGCCTGGCAGGATGGCTCAGTGGTCTAAAGTGCCTGCTTGGGAAAGCTTGGGCGGCTGCAGGAACCGCAGTTCGATCCTCAGCACCACATGCTGCTCCAGCCCTGCCCTTAGGGCAGGCTGAGCTGGCCATAAAAATAAAGAAATAAACAAACAAAAGTTCTGAAACAAGAAAAAATAAAATAAAAAATAAAAAAACCAAAGACCAGGACTTCAAGGAAGTGGGGGAGGAGAGAGCTGTCTTCTTCAACTCTTTTTTATATACTTTTTGTGCTGAGTCACTCTAGGGTAGCCTATCTGGCCCTGGGGTGCAACCATTCACACCCCAGGGTGGGACCAATCATATCCCAAGTCAGGTCCTCCGAATCCTGCAGGATGGGGCTCCCACAACCAGGAACCAGCCGAACAGATCCAGCCAAGCTTCCTCATGTTGACATAGTGTATCAGCTCCTACACCAAGGGACAGGGGAGATAGCTCCATGGCACAAGTGCCTGCCTGGCAAGTGCAAGGTCGTGAGTTTAAACCTTGGTCCCATTAAAAAAAAAAAATCAACTACCACACCAAGGCATATAATAGTCAAGATTCCAGAAATTGAACACAAGAACAAAATATTAAAAGCTGTTAAGAGAAAAGAAAAAAAAAATCACCTTTAAAGGAAAGCCTATCAGAACCATAGCAGAGTTCTCAACACAAGCTTTCAAGTTAAGGAGACCTTGGAGTGAAGTATTTTAAGCCAAAAAATGACAGCAGCCAGCCTAGATTGATGTACCCTACAAAATTACCTTTCAGAAATCAATGCATGACAGAGAATATGTGAAGAAATCCATGATCACAAATCCAGTAGTGCAGAATATTCTGAAGGAAAGAGATAATGAGGACTGTAACTCCATGAACCTTAACTGAATGAATCCACCAGGCAAGCCCAGTAATTAAAGAGAGGGGAATTGGGCAAGCACAGGGACCAGGGTTTGATTCCAGTCCTGCATGCCTTGCCAGCCCCGTCCCCCCAGGGTGTGCTGAGCTGGACAGTGTGGGCGTGGTGCTGTACATCTGTAATCCAGTGTTGGGGAAGCTGAAAACAGGAGGATCACTAGGAGTCGGAGCAGCTTAGTGAGACCCCGTAGCAGAAACATAAAATGAAAAATAAATAAATAAATAAATAAATAAATAAATGAGAAAAAGGAAGCCAACAACAGGAAAATAATATGACAAGGATAAGTTAATATACATTATTATAATCATCAATATAAATGTTCTTAATTCACCAATGGAAAGAAACAGACTGGCAGAATGGATCAACAAGCAAGGTCCAACAATATGTGGTACACAAGGAACACTTTTAATTAACAAAGAAATTCATACACTAAAAGTCAAAAAACAAAACAATATTCCATGGGACAGGAACCCGGAAAGCATGGAAAGCTATTCTATTTGCAGACAAAATAGATTTCAAGCCAAAACTTATTAAGAAAGACAGAGAAGAACATTACAGCCTGTGGGAACAATCCAAAAGAGATAATTTTTATAATTATTTATATATATAAGTACACCAATTATCAGTGTACCCAGCTATATGAGACAAATATTAATGACATGAAAAATTAAATACACACTAATATAATTGTAATAGGAATCTCAATAACCTACTGTCAAAAATAGATCAAGTAAGCAAAAGATTGCTGGGTGTGGTGGTACATGCCTGTAATCCTAGCACTCAGGAGTCTGAGGCAGGATTGTTGTAAGTTTGACACCAGCCTGGGCTACCAAGTGACTTCAAGGCCAGCCTGAACTGCATAGTGTGACCCTGTCTCAAAAAGACAAAAACAAAGGCCTGCCAGATAGCTCAGTGGACTTAAAGTGTCTGCTTAGGCAGAGCACTGGGTTCCACCCCTGGTGTGCTGTGCCAGCCCGCCAGGGTATGTTGAGATGGGATTGAGACTGGCCGTGGTGGGGTGCCTGTGATCCCAGCACTTGGGAGGCTGAAAACAGGAGGATCACTAGAGTCCAATTTGTGTAGTGAGAGATCGTAGGGACCCTGTACTAAATACATTAAAATAAAAAAAAAAACACATTAAAATAAAAAGACAAAACCAAAGCAAAAAGTCAAACCCACAAGTATTAAAACCAAACCAAACTTTTGAACAAATAGATCTAGTAATGTTCACAGAGTGTTCCATCCCACAAAATCAGAATATACAGTCTCCTTAGCTGCACGTGGGACATTCTTCAAATTAGACCACATACCTAGGTCATAGAACATGCTTAAGAAAATGCAAAGAAATTGAAATTATTCTATACATATTAGCTGTAGTGCAGTGAAATTGAAAATCAATGACAAGCCCAGAAGAACTTCAGTGTGTCAAAGATGAAGTTAAAAAAATTAAACAGTGTTTATAATTAAATGCTATTCCCAACACAACATATGGAACTTCATGGGAATAATTGAAAGCAGTCCTATAGGAGTTTATTTTATTTTATTTTTCTTGTTTCAGGACCTTTGTTTATTCACTCACTTTTATGGCCGGCTCAGCCCACCCCGAGGGCAGGGCTGGCGCAGCATGTGGTGCTGGGGATCAAACCGTGGTCCTTGAAGCTGCCCAAGCTTTCCCAAGCAGGCGCTTTAGACCACTGAGCCATCCCTCCGGGCCCATACAGGAGAAGTTTATAGCAGAGACTACCCATATGAGGAAAACAGCAAGCTCAAACGATTTAACGTTCAACCTCAAATCTTCTAGAAAAGGAAGAGCAGGTTAAGCCAAAAGTTTGTATGAGGGAGGAAATTATTAAGATCAGAGCAGATGGTGCTGGGGAGATAACTCTGTTGCATAAAGTGCCTGCAAGGGCAAATGCAAGGTTGTGAGTTTGAACCCTGGTCCTGCAAAAAACAAAACAAAAAAGATCAAAGCAGAGACTAATAAATGGAGAGTAAGGAAATAATACAAATACAAAAAAGTCATTGGATACAAGTTGATTCTTTGAAAGAATAAAATTGATAATCCCTTAGTCAGTGTTATGAAAAAGTGAAAAAAGACTCAAAACCCTTACAGTTAGGAATGAAAAGGATGAAATCACAACAGATCCTGCAGAAGAAATCCAGAAGATCGTTAATACCTACCTCGAGTAAGATGGAAAAACACAGAAAAACGGAGAGATTTCTAGATATATAGCAATTACCAAAGCTGAATCAAGAAGATATAAACATTCTAAATAAATGAATAGCAGTCATTGAAATTGAGCATGTGATTAAAGCCCTACCCTTCATCCAAATAAGGAATTAAGTTCTGTACAGGTACAAATTCTCTGTGATGAATCTGATATTATGTATATTTAAATGTACTAATAAAATCTAATTGAAAAAAAAAAAAATCCAAAAAAGAAAAGCCCAGGTCCTGATGAGTTCACTGCTGAATTATACACAAAATGTAGATAAGGGGCTGGTGGGATGGCTCAGTGGTCTAAAGTGCCTGCTTAGGAAAGCTTAGGTGTTGGCAGGGACCACAGGGACTGCGGTTTGATCCCCAGCACCACATGCTGTGCCATAATTTAAAAAAAAATGTAGATAAGATATGATGCCAGTATGTCTTTTTAATGAAAATTAAAGGGAAGTTGTACTCTCAAACTCGTTCTTGCAAACAAGCATTAATTACCCCGATGCCAAAGCCAGACACAGATCCAATAAAAAAAAACATTCTTCCTAATTAACGTAGACCAAAAAACAAAACAAAACTGAATCATATGGAAGTGGAATACAGCGAGTCAAAATTATACACCATGACCAAGTAGGATTCATCCCAGGGATGCAGAGTTGGTTCAGCACATGCACATCAATAAATATAATATATTAACAGAATCAAGGTCAAAAAATCATGACCATCTCAGTAGATCCCAAAAAAGCATTTGACAAGAGTTCAGCACTCACTTGTGATAAAAACGAGCTCACTTTTGTAGCCCAGGCTGGTCTCAAACTTGCATGATCCTCCTGCCTCAGCCTCCTAAGAGCTGGGATTACAAGTGTGCACCGCCACACACGGCTCTGAGTTCTTTATATTGATCTGATAAAAGCCATCTATGACAAACCAACAGCCAACATTGTACTGAGTGGACAAAAACTGTAAGTTTTCACTCTAAAATCAGGAATAAGACTATAGGGACTTATTGGTATCTCAGTGTAACTCAGGGAGAAATGGTGGTGGCAGGAATGAAAAGTAGACAAGAGAAAAGAGCTGGGTTTAGGTGGAGGCCTGTTTACCTGATTGCCAAAAGACCCAAACAACAACAATAGGGCCATTTATTTATACCTTTGAAAAGTTAGTATCATGTTACACAAGGTTGCCTAGAGACTAATAGCTGACAATGGCCAATAGGATGTTTTTCTCAAGACTGAGGTAGCTTGACTGCTTTAGGCATTGAGGCCTTGTCCTGTCCTCCCATGTATGATCAGTTCCCAGCTTCAGCTGCTCCCAGCAGGACAAGGATGCCTGCTACTACCACTCTTATTCAATATAATTCTGGAAATATTAGCCAGAACAATTAGATAATGGGAAAAAAAACCAAGAAGTTAAATTAGCATTATTTGTGGATGACATGATATTCCACATAATATAAGACTCCAAAACCCACCAAAAGACTTCTGATTTAATAACCAGATTCAAAAAAGAAAGAAAATTAAAAAAAAAGAAAAAAAAAAGAAAAAAAATAACCTAATTCAGTAGTGTAGGTGGATACAAAGTCAGCACTCAAAAATCAATAGCATTCCTGTATACAATAAACTCCCTGAGGGAGAAATTAGGGAAATGGTGCTTTTCACAATAGCATCCAAAAAATGAAACAGGAATCAATCTAACAAAGGAAATAAAAGACCTTTACATAGAAAACTGTAGTACTCTAGGGACTGGGGAAATAGCTTATTAGAATAAACGTTTGCCTGGCAAGCACAAGGGCCTGAGTTCAATCCCTGGTTCCACAAAAAACAGACAAATAAACAAAAACTACTCTGAATAAGATTAAAGAGGATATCCAAAAATGGAAATATATCCCTTGTTCTTGGGGGCGGGAAGAACCATATAGTGAAAATGACCATACTTCCAAAATTGCTATAAGATTTAATGCAATTCTGGTCCAAATTCTAACAGCATGTCTCACAAAATTAGAGAAAACAATCTTAAGCTTTATTTGCTGTTTCCTGTTCCATAGCTTTAGAGTGTAGAAGTTGTGCATTTCAGTAAATCACTTTCTTAAAAAATGTATTTGGTACAAGGTCTCATTGTGCAGCTCAGACTAGTGATCCTCCTGTTTACAGCCTCCCCAGCACTGGTATTATAGCCATGCGCTACCATGCCCAGGCTTGATGGCTGGCTCTGTGCCCCCAGTGGTGGGGCGTGCATGGCACCTGATGCCTGGATCGAACCCTGGTCCCTGTGCTTGCCGGACAGGTGCTAAATTTGCTGAGCTATCTCACCAGCTCTAAATCACCTTTTTGAACAATCACTGACCTGCCAAATGATGTCCTTGTTCTCCTACGGTCTACTCAGTACGTAAAGATGCTGGCAAATCGGATTGTACCCCTCAAATCTGTCCCAGGCTGACTTGAGGTGAAAGCCCAAGTCGTCCCAATGCCTACAGAGTTCCAGTAGTTTGGGCTTTCTCTTCTCTGACTTCATTTTCTTCCCGCCTCAGCATGGCTTCTTCTGCTTTCTGCTGGTGCCCTTGTGCGCTGAGCATCTTGGTACACTCCAGCTTTGCAGCCTTTCCTCCGGTTCTTCTCTGTCGACACTCTGCCGTGTGTGTGCTGCTCTCTTGCAACTCCATTGCTTGCCTGCTTGTATTTTCTTTCTCATTGCTACCTCTTGCAGCCAACCAGCTCTCCTTCCTTTCTTGTCGTCTAGTTCTTCCTACCAGCATTTAGCCTAGGGCATGGAGTCCCCTCCTCTGAAATCCACACAAGCAAGTCCCTCCAGGGTGGCATGGAACACTCTTAGAGAATCCCTGAAGGGGCTTGGTAGGATCTGGGAGGGCCTCTCACTGAGTTTTCAGCATGCTGGGTCCTGTCCCTTAGAGTAGAAAGGAACATACAGGCTCCAAGTACATAAGCTGACCAAGAAGCTCTAATGGTTTGGCCTGTGGTCCCCAACAGTCTCCACAAAGTGGCCTTCTTGGTCCCAGACCCTGGCAAGGAGTGGGAGTCCAGTCAGGGGCAGTGACCTGACCCTGATGTGCTGTGCCTTCACCCCACTAGCTGCTGCCTCATGGGTGCCATGCTGCATCACACAAGTTCCAGGGACTTCACAAGGGTGAAACTCAGGGACAGTGCATGCGAGGCTACCTGGCAGTTAGCAATCTTGATAGTGAGCTCTGCCTACTTCCCTGATATCAGATGCCCTACTCTCTGTCCCCAGGAGATGTCACACACACACACACACACACACACACACACACACACACACTCCTAACCATGCCGTGCTCCCCTACCTGGCTGGAGTCACTCTGCTGCTCTGGCCCAGGCCACCTGCCTGGCCCACAGGACCCTCAACATGACTATACCATGGGCCTTGGCCACCTGGTTCCACTGCAGTCCTCTCTGGTGGGCTGTCGGGTCCTCTTAGGTAATCTTCCCATTGATGTCTTGGGGTGGAGGAGGGAGGAGTGAAAACCAAGAGATTTTTTTTTTTTTTTTTTTTTTTTGTCTTTTTGAGACAGGATCTCGCTATGCAGTTCAGGCTGGCCTTGAGCTCACTTTTGTAGCCCAGGCTGGTCTCGAACTCACACCAATCCTCCTGCCTCAGCCTCCCAAGTGCTGGGATTACAGGCTTGAGCCACCACGCCCGGCCCAAGAGATTTTCAGAGGTTGGAGATTCCCAAAGTGTTAAGGATCCCTCCATGGGGAAGATCCACTCACCCGTCTGTGAGCAGCCTGTTGGGCCTGTGACATCTGTTCACCTCCTTCATTTTCTAAGGATCACTGAGGAAATCTTGGCTCACATGCAGTCCAAGAAGGAAAAGTGATGGCAGGAAGAAAACAAAGGGAAAGACCATCAGGATGGGTGCTACTAGCTCTGGGTTTGTGGCACCATTTAGGTCCATGGAGTCCCAAGGGAGACCTAAGCACCTTGGAGTGCAGAAAGGTAAGCTCCATCCTAAGGACTTAAAGACACCTTGGGTGAGATGGCTCTTGTTTCTGCTCTGATTGTCTCTGACATTCAGTTCAGGCCTCCGCCCAACTCACCCCTTGGGGCAGTCTAAGGCACACATACCAGTATCCCCTGCCCCAGTCCCAGGAACAAGCTCTGGATGGACACTATCAGACCTGCCTTCCAGCCTCCCCCAAGGGCCAGGGAGGGAGGCAAAGGGCAAAAAGCTCCAACTGTGTTGGCAGGCAGCTGTCTTCCACCTGGAGCTGGGGCTTACAGGCCAGCAAGAGGAGAGCATACATGCCAACAGCCCTGGCACTGCCAGGGTCCTGATTGTGGGATGAAAGTGAGCTGCCCCTACCTTCAAGAACACTCATGTATCTCCCAAGGGACATCCGGGCAGCCAGCAGAATTGCTTATGGAGTCAAGACATTGGAAGGGAAGTTAGGGGGTGTTGGAGGAGAATGAGGTGGTGAAAGATGGCATTGTCCCTCTGCCTTCTTAACTCGCCACCTGCTACAGAGGTTGCAGACACCCTCCCCCATTCCAGGGACACTTAGTTGGTCTCTGGTATTCCTACCACTTCTGCCTGGACACAGAAGGCTGCTGGGTCCCCAACAGAGGCTGGCTGGTCACACTCATAGTCCCCAGTTCTACTGTACCTCGCAGTTCTCAGCTCCCAACCCTCTTGTCCCTGCTCCTCTCCTCTCCCAGCGTCCCTTCTGCCGCAGAGATCCCCTGATGCCTGTGTCTGTGGCTGCCACTCTTCTGTCCCCACTCTCCCCTCTATTATCCCTTCCACCCACAGCACTGGTAACAGCAGCAGGTACTCAGCCTCCACAACTGTCTTTTCCATGGTCACAAACATGGCTCCTCCAGCTATGGCTATCATCTTTACACTTCTCTGGTGCTCCTGCAGGAGCTCTTGCCCACACCATCCAGATAGGGGTTTCTCCAAGGGTTGGGTCTCCACTGGACCTCGTATACTTAGCATCTCCTGCCCCACTCCAATCCTTAGTGATCTCGTAGCCCTGCTGACCACCCCCCCACCAATGGTGGCCCTTGCTGAATCTGCTCAAAGCCCCTTTACCTGTCCTTCTGTCCTAGATGTTTAGTCTCCAACATCTTAGTAGACAGCCAGTGCACTGTCACCATCTGTGCCTGCCTCTGACTTGGGCACTATGGACACTACTCTGCCTTCCGTGTCGATACTCCTGACTACAGCCCAACCGCAGTCTGACTTGGAAGCTGTGGACACCAGCTCCCCTCCCATGTCCATCATTGTCCATCTCTGCTGCCTCTGAAATCAACTACAGCCCACCTGACAGTGACAACACTGCCTAGCCTCAAGCCATTGCCACTTCCCAAGCCTGTGCAGTGCAGGGACCAGGGGCAACATTATGCCACCTGCCAGATCTAGCAACCACACCTCAGCCAACATTGGGGACCCCCATGGGCATCAATATGCCAGCTCCTCCTCTGCGAGGGACCCAGCAACACCCTCACCAGCAGTCAGAGTGTCCTTCTGCAGCCCAGCCTCCATCTGATTTGGAATGGATGCCTCCGCCTTCCTACTCCATCACCTTCCAGTCACTGCCTGTGCCATTGGCTCCCTCTACAAGAGTAGCAGGGAGCAATGCAGCCGGCCACCTTTCCCTGGCTGACCAGGAGCTTGGTTGTTCCAAACTGTGGGATGGGGGTGTTTTTGGGATAACTCAGTAGTTTAAGCGCTTGTTCCTGCAATTCCAGTTAGGCACCAGGGTTGGCATTTTGATCCCCAGACCCACCAGAAAGGCAGCCTGAGCCAGCCAAACTGGGGGACAGTTAGCTTAGACTTGATGGCCCCAATGGCTCTTATATTTCCTTACTGTATACCTGAAAACCTGGTAATTTTTCCTCTTCTTGTATTCATGGGTCTTTGCTCTTTGACTCTACTCCCAGGGAAGAATTGCCATGTATGGGTGGTGATGTGTGAACCCAGATTTTATGTAGATTTATTTTGTCCAGGGAAGAGATTGGGAAGTAGCCACCTCCATGACAGTCTGTGGAAATCAACCACAGGAGAATTCCACTAGCTCACCCCATGCTAGAGTAGACTTTCTGTTCTTGTCTGGTAGACTATTTGGAATACAATGCTGTGCCTCATTTTTAAAATTATTAAAATAAAATATTCATAAAATCAACTGTATAGAATCTGATAGGCTTTGATGTATGCATATTCTAACATTGCCATGAACACAATGAAGAAAATGAACATATCAGCTGGCAAGATGGTACAGTGATCTAAAGCACCTGCTTAGGAGAGCCTAGGCAACCACAGGAACCACAGTTCAATCCCTGGCACCAGATGCTGTGCCAGCCCCAGCCCCAGGGCAGGATGAGCTGGCCATAGAAAGAAAAAAGAAAGAAAAGAAAAAAAAGAAAATGAACGTATCTGTCACTCAAAAGTTTCCTCATGCCAATTCATGTGCCCTTCCAAGTTTTCCTATTCTTTTTGTCTTTTTTTTTTTTTTTTTTTTTTTTTA